>VXCM01001156.1:0-87500 GCA_014773175.1 Lucifuga dentata | reverse complement strand
TGTTGTTTTGTACCAGAAGCTTTCTACAACCATAATTCACTTACTTAGTTTTCCTGGATAACTTGTGTAAATTCCAGCAGCATCACAACACTATGGATCTGTAATTATTTGCAATGCAGCGTGTATGTACTGAGTACAGTGTAAAACCACATTAAATTAACGTTCAGTATGTTTAGGATTGAAACAGGAAAGTTCTGGATCTTTGCTTTTTGTTAGGAACACACAGATTTTCCTTTCCACCTTAACACACTATAACATAGTGAACCGAGAGCATTGATAGTGTACTGCTACTGAAATGCATTATTTTCTTTAGATACACATGATCAGTAAAATATGACTGTAAAGTACTGAAGATATTTGCTGTGTACACATACACAGTACTACACCTGAAAAAAAATACATTGTGATATGATGTCAGATGATTAATTTAAGCACAAAATTTCCAGTTATTTGCATGTTTTGGGATTGCACAAGTTTTTCTGGGTTGGTTTGGGAAATTATAATAATGTACCTGCATTTATGCAAGTCTGTGAACAATAGGAGCAGAGTTAAGGAGGGTGTATGTCTGATTACCCAAATGCTTACATCCCATTAATCTATTTCCTGTTGTGTGTTGTAGTGCCTCCGGTCATCTCTAGCCGCAGTGGCATGGTAACAGTGGTTGTAAATGAAGCTGTCAGGCTGGAATGTGAAGCCACCGGTGTTCCCTTGCCCAGCCTCACGTGGCTCAAAGATGGTAGCCCTGTGGCAAGCGTTTCAGATGGCATACAGGTACGTCAGGTGGATTACATCAGTGAAACGAATAAGGCTTGAATGAAGTACTTTTGTGCCATGCAACTTAATGTGGTAAATGTCTAGTTAAATTATGATGTTTTGGTCTCAGTTTTCTTCTGTCATTTTTAGTGATATTTGAAACATCATACAGTATAGCCTAAAGGATAGAGAATTTTTAAAATAAAAAGATAAATAATATAAATAAAAAATAAATATGACAAAAATTATATTAAAATGTAAACATGTAAATTGGATCAAATATTCATGACAGCCAATAATCCATTTATGTACTGCAATTTTAATTTTTATTTTGCATATATGCCAACATATATGCCAATACAGATATACTGTATCTGTGATAAGCCAATTAGGATACTCATTAGGAAGTCAGTCAATTAATTAGGAAGTCAATTAGGTTTGTCCCTGTTGATATATTGCTCAGTTTGTTACATTTGTATGTTCTGTGGCTAAATTTCTCTTGCTGTTGTCTGACCCATAAATATGCATACATGTTTCAGGCAGACATGGTAGCATCCTATGAGTGTTGTAATGACTGTGATTGTGCGCTGTAGCTGGGTTTTGATGTGTGTATGTCTCTCTCTCTCTCTCTCAGGTGTTGTCTGGTGGCAGGGTGCTGTTTCTGGGCAGTGCTCAGGTTAGTGATACAGGCAGGTACACCTGTGTGGCTGTTAACGCCGGAGGAGAACAACAGAAAGCCTATGAGCTCCGGGTTTATGGTGAGAAAATAATTATGTGACATATTGTACAAAACAGCTGCATTCTTCACCTTAAAGGAGGATAGAAGTTGCACTTAAACCAGTGAAAACCAGGAAAAACTTCCATTAAAAAAACAAATGAGTTGTCTGAGGTAACTTACATTTTTTTACTATTTTAATAATTAAAATCAAGGCTATTTCACATCATCTGAATGTTCATTTTTTGTCCAAGGTGTGACTTCATTTGTAACTTAATGTACCAAAGTTAGCCATAATGATCCATGAGGTTAATGTTTTTTTCTTTTCCACCTCATTTTGACAAATAATGATTATGGTTGACTGTATAATGTTTTTCAAAAGTGTCAGATCCAGCATAAAACATGCACTAAAACTTTACAATATTTGAAAGAGCCAACACTTGTGTACAGAGGATGTGCAGTTTGTCTGAGTTTAACGTTTGAATAAACCATCAGTTTTCTGCAGTGAGCTGAGTTTGACAGCAAAGTCTAACAGCAAGTCTGATCAAAACTACAATCAGTGGCAGAGATAATTTCTCACAAGTTGTTTAGATATACAGAATCAGAATGTGTGTCTGTCTCAACATGTGGAAGCCGAATACAAACTTCCACATGATGTGTGTTTCTTCTGCAAGATCAAAAAGAGCTTGTCCAGAGAAATAAAGGCAGATTTGTTGTGGTAATTGCTACCATTCTTGGTCAGCTTCCTGTGTCTGGCCAAATACTGAGCTGAGGGTCTGTTTCTATCTTCCCCTGTGATTTGAGCTGTCTATCCAATAAGCATAATGTGGAGGAAATGGGCCTGCAGTCATTTGATAGACCAGGCCAGAAAGAAAAGGGTGAATGTCCTATGAAAAATCAATGAATAGCAGTATTTGACTGAAATTAAATTAAAATGGGATCAAACTGCTGCTTGAATTAATTTGAAGGACTCAAGTTTGCTTCTAAGAATGAGACATGCTTTGTTATAAAGGGTGAAGAAATCCCTGTTTCTGATTTGTCACACTAAAGCTGTATTGTGCTTTTCCCAATATTGTCTGAGGTGTGCGTTTGGATCCAAGCAATGAATCATCCGAGACTCATCTAAACTGTGGGAAATCTAGTTCACTGATCTCATACACACACACACACACAGACACACAGCTTTGTTGTGATGATACTCAGATAATCATGGGGAAAATCACCACAAAATCACAAAATTATTTTTTTCCTTTCTTTGCTCCTGAGTCGTTATGCATGTGAGTGTAATTTCCACGGAGATTAAGTTTCATGAAAATCGTGAAAATGAAGCTAGCCTGATTGTTAATACCACAAACAAATATTGAATTCGTTAAATGGTGTTATCATAGCCAAAGATAGAATTAGTATTTAAAGAGCACCAGATGGGTAACATCACAGAGCCTGTGTATTTCAGGAAGAAATTATTTTGTGCAGTTATGAGGTCATACGAACATCATTCTGTGTGTCTTAGGCAAACTTTCAGGGTAAATGTCTGTAAAAATCATCTACAACAATACTGAATATGTATCTGTATATCATTTATGTTCCACCTTACATACATTACTCTCTTTTCAGAGGAGATATTTGATGGTATTATAATCTGTCAGAGTGACATTTTCACTGCTTTGCCTTCATGTCTGCCACAGTGCCTCCTAACATTAAAGGTGAGGAGATGAATGCCACAGTGATGCTTGGTCGCCCAGTGGAGCTGCACTGCCAGAGCGATGCGATCCCTCCACCAACCCTGTCCTGGCGCAAAGATGGTCGCCCACTGTTCAGGAAATCTGGCCTGACTGTTTCAGCTGACGGGAGCCTACTTAAGGTACAGCTATCAGTTATACAAGGATCTAGGAAACCTGTATAAAACTAATAGTTTTAGTACCCAGCCAGAAGTACTTTGCATGAATGTGTTACAAGCTTCTTTGGCCCCACCTCTCGCTACTCCCCTTTTTCTTTAATATCCATTCTATGCACTGGTGTCAGAGATAATGTGTCAGTATTTCATTGCTATATCCTGATGATTTGTCTGTGAATGGAATTGCCAGGTTGACAGTGCCCAGGTGCAGGATTCAGGGAGGTATACCTGTGAAGCCACCAATGTTGCCGGCAAAACAGAGAAGAACTATAACCTAAATATCTGGGGTGAGTTTATTGTTATTGTGGCCCTATTGTTTGTGTATGTCATTCTGTTTCTAAATAAAATTTTGTGTTTGCTGAGTTGAATAGTTGGCCCAAAGGTGATTGTCAAGCCTCAAAGTGAAAAGTGGCATTTAAAGGTCATGTGGACCATTAAAAGCTGAACCAACCCTTTAATTCTTTATCTCTAGAAGACATTGGTTTTCACCATAGTTGTTTGAAGTGACCTGATGCAAGTTTATGTGGATCTGCTGTCACGTCTGGGTTATCTTTCTACCATGAGCATTAACTGGTTATTATATTTGCTTTAGATTGCCATCCACAGCTCTCAGTTTTAGCAACCAGGCAACTCTGTTGAAGTGCACTAGCACAGCTCGAATGAGATGTGAGCGCCTCCTTTTGGTATCCTGTCTTTGTTACAGTTTCCCCCAGTATCCGTGGCTCAGAGGAAGTGTCTCCTCTAACAGTGATTGAAGGAAGTCTCATCACTCTGGTGTGTGAGTCCAGTGGCATACCGCCCCCCAGCCTTATCTGGAGGAAGGATGGTGAGTTTGTGTGAGGGAAGTGTGTGTGTGGTCCTGCACATGCATGTTTGTGTTTGCTCAGGATAGCATGTGTCTTTCATGTGTGCCTCTGTCGCAGGTGTGGAGCTCCAGTCACACCACCGGCTCAGGGTTTTATCAGGAGGTCGCCAGCTGCAGATCTCCAGTGCTGAGAGGACAGATACAGCTTCTTATACCTGCACAGCCTCCAGTGCAGCCGGCAGCACCTCCAAGGAGTACAGCCTACAGGTCTACGGTACGGCAGCGACTCCACACCAGATCTGAAGCATGTATACATTGTTATTTTTGCCTTTCCCCTACTCGGAGTATGAAAGTTAGTGGTTAATGAAGCAACGAAAAGCTAAAAAGCATAATAAGCTCCACTCTGCAGTGATATCATAGTAAAGATGGAACAGGAAATGTGGGAACAGAAAGAGGGGCAATCTAGGTCCCTGCCTGGATTTGAAATAGAAACATTGCAAAACACCAAAGGGTTGACTGCTTTTTACCAGAGATTCTTTTTTTAACCTTTATTTAATCAGGGAAATTTCACTGAGCATTAATGCTCTTTTCCAGGAATGCCCTGCTCACACACTCACATTCACACCTGGAAGGGGAGGGGAAAAATACTGATCACACTTCAGGAGGAGATCTTATTATTACCAACAACATGTGTCCTGTTAAAGGGCAATATTGCAAAAAACACACGTGCACCAACTCACCTGTTTTTCTCACTTCAGTCCGCCCTTCCATCAGACGCGGTGAGAGCGGAACAGATGACATTACTGTCACAAAAGGAGGTGATGTCACCCTGCAGTGTGCTGCGGATGGGGTGCCACGCCCAGTGGTCACATGGCTGAAAGATGGACGGCCAGTCACGGGCCAGCATGGTGCCAAGGTTCTGAATGAGGGGAGGCTGCTGCAGATTAAAGGTGCTAAGGTGTCAGACACAGGACGCTACACCTGTATTGCTGTTAATGTGGCAGGACAGGCTGACAGCAAGCATGACATCAGTGTACATGGTAGGAATCATCAACTATTTTTAACGTTGGGAGTGCTCCAGACATGCCTTCTTCGTTTTTTAGTCACCTCAGCATCTTTACTTCTCTCTTTATCCTTTTCCCTCCCTCCCTATCCACCTTCTTTCTCCAGTTCCACCCAGTATCATTGGTCAGGTACAGGTGCCAGAAAATGTGAGTGTTGTTGTGAAGAGCCCAGTTGCTCTGACCTGTGAGGCTTCTGGTATACCTCTTCCTGCCATCACCTGGCTGAAGGATGGACGGCCAATCAAAGCTACCAGCTCTGTGCGTGTCCTCTCAGGTGAGCTTTCATTGAACCTACACTCTCTGATGAAAAGGTAAAACTGTTCTTTTGATACAACATCCACAAAAATATTAAACATGCCAAATTAACACTAAACGCACATCTAATCTCTCCCTTTATTTCAGATGTCTTCAAAGGTCTGGAACATTCTTTCTTGTTTAGTGTCTAATCCATGAAGGAACATGCTTAAAAAAAGAAAGCCAATGATCATATGAAATATTGCCTAAACTCTCAAAAGAATAGCATGGACCGTTATCCCTCCCGGGCTAGGCTGTTGCAATATATCACAAATAATTTGCTGTAATCGGATCATTGCACTTTGGGCCAAACTAAGCAGTAAAAGAGAGAGGTCTGTGCACGCAGCAAAAGAGAACATTTCTTTTGAGTTGTCTTTTTAAGCATTTAACAAGATGTGATGTGTACTTCCAAATTAAACAGTGGCTGTAATTGCTTCATTCTAGACCCCCAAACTTTGGTATGCAACCTTAACTGCTTGTGCAGAACTTACAGTTCAAAACTCTGCCAAGTTGAACCATTTGGTTTTTGACTTATCGACAATTTGTCCATGCACTCGCTACAACTGGAATTATTTTGGATCCAAATAAGTCAAATTATCCAGAAAAACTTAACTACACACTTAATACATATGCTTGAGAGATGATATTCATTTTTAATGTCGTTAATTTTAGGAATGGGTCCCATTTTTCCTGACATATACTTAAATAACTGAATAATAATAATTGGTCTGTTCAATTCTTAGGGGGAAGAAGCCTGCGTCTAATGCATGCTGCAGTAGAAGATGCTGGGAGATATACCTGTATTGTGTCTAACACCGCTGGAGAGGAAAGGAAGAACTTTGACCTGGACATCCTTGGTAGAGAGATATTGAATATTATGAATAAGTATGATTGACTATTGCTTATTGAGAATCACTCTACAGAGTAAAAGTTTGAATCTTTCTATGTCAGGATTGAAAAAAGCTGATTTGCATTCTCACTGATTAAATCTAAAGAGTTGTCACGAACTTTTGAGAACCATTTAATTGATTTTCAGTTTAATCTGACAGTTCCACCAAGCATTGTGGGTGAGGGGACCACGCTGGATACGAAAGTCAAGGAGAAACACAACATCACCGTCACCTGTGAAGCCTCAGGTAATTTGATATAATACATCTGATTACACTCCATGCTAACAGAAATATCTTGATCAGTGCATAATATGGCTGACATTAAATGTAATCACTACATGTTGACACTCTGGTAACTTCACCTATCAACTACTTAGGTAACCCTGTACCAGAGATTAAATGGCTGAAGGACGGACAGCTGCTGGTGCCTGACAGTCGCTATCAGGTTTTTTCTCATGGTCGTTTCCTCCAGATCTCTGGTGTCCAAGTTGCAGACACCGGCCGATACAGCTGCCTGGCTTCTAATAGCGCAGGGGACCGCAGCCGGCATTTCAACCTCAATGTCCTGGGTACAAAACTCAATCCTTATTCTCTGTAATCCACTGAGAATCATTCATAACAGAATTAAATTCAAGTTTAATATGGATTACAGTCATTTTCTAGATTGGATTGATCTCAATAGAACAAAGAAAGAGCATATAAAGATGAGATTCCAGTTAATATTTACCAGCGTTTGGTGTTTTTCTACTTTACATGAAAGTAAAATGGCTCAAGCAATGGTTAGATTTTTAATATCTGAATACAGGAGGGACTATCTTTACAATGTAATGCAGTCAGTTGAGTAACCCAGGAATAAATCAATATTTTGTGAAGATTTTCAGGTTCAGTTTTTGTTGGGACTGTCAGAACAGTGTTAGTTCATCTATATATTGCTTTTTCAGGCCTTACTCTGTGGTGTTGTTGTATTATGTATTATATAATGCATATTTTGTAAAATATAACCCACGATCCTGTGCTTTTCTTGCCAGTGTCTCCCACCATTGCTGGGTCGGGTCCTGATGGCTCTGCAGAGGAGGTGACAGTAACCCTGAGCAACCCTACTTCTCTGCTGTGTGAAGTCCAGTCCTACCCTCCTGCCCTCATCACCTGGTTCAAAGACGGCACTCCGTTTGAGTCCAGCCGCAACGTCAGAGTCCTTCCAGGTTTGAGACCGCAAGAATAGAATAGAATAGAATAGAATAGAACAGAATTTCTCATCCATTACCTTTGCTTTCACAGGTGGGAGAACCCTGCAGCTTCTCAATGCTAAGGAGGAGGATGCTGGGAGGTATACTTGTGTGGCTACCAATGAGGCAGGAGAGACACTAAAGAACTATGAGGTCAAAGTTTATGGTGAGTTGATTTGGTGATAATATGTAGTCTGATTTTCACTGAAAAACACCAAGATTTTTGTTAAGGAAGAGATTGGTTTACATTTTTCTCCCTGAGTTTTCTTTGAACTTTCAACTTCTCTGAAGTTTAAAAAAAATGATAACACCTAGAGACAGGTACAGCTCAGTCTATGCAAAATAATACAAAGTGAAGAAAAATATTTTTTTAAGCAGTTTTTAGACACTGAAAAAATCTTTAAAAATGCAACTTTGAAACAAACTATCTTCCTTGGCTAGAAAAGAAAGTTACAGTACAGTATACTGCTTCATATGGAAAATCTCGAGCATCACACAGCACATCTAGTACAGTGTATCTTATTACATATGTATTGCATACATGTAAATATTTCTAAAAATGCTGCTATAATGTAACAAATTCATAAATAACCTGTAATTGAGTGTGCATGTAACATACTTGTATGTGTTAATGTAATTTAAATGGTATTTCTTGCCACAAGTTCCCCCACAGATCAATAAGAATGATATTCCAGGGGAGGGACTGGCTCCTAAAGAGATAAAGGTTAAGGTCAACAGCACACTGACGCTTGAGTGTGTGGCTCAGGCCATCCCAGCCCCAGCACTGCAGTGGTACAAGGACGGACAGGTAGAAAAACTGCCTCTGTTGACCTATGGATCCCTATTCTATGTTTTTACATCTGATATTTTGAGACATTAATAGCTTCTTTATGTCTCATTCTTTCTTCCATGCATCTTCATGTTCATAGACCCTGCGGGCAGATGATCATGTTTCCATTACAGCCAACGGTCGTATTGTTCAGATCAAACATGCTCAGGTGTCAGATACTGGCCGCTACACCTGCGTAGCCACAAATATCGCTGGAGAAGACGAGAAGGACTTTGATGTAAATATACAAGGTGAACTGTGTTGACTGATGATAGTGTGTTAACTGAGGCTATTTGTGCATTTCTTGGGATCAGAGATTATTCTTGAGGTTATTATGATACCAAAACTGCTTCTTGAAAACTGCTAATGACAACTGGAAACACTGCACAAGAACTTAAACTTCAATGTTTTTCCTTTCTTCCTTTTCTCCCAGTTCCACCTAATTTTAACAAGCCTGGTGGAGTGGACGATACTGTGTCTCCCCCAGGCATTGGAGGAGATATTCGGGATGTCATACTCAACAACCCCATCTCTCTGTACTGTGAGACCAACGCTGTCCCCCCTCCAACTCTCACCTGGTACAAAGATGGAAGACTACTGACCTCTAGTGACAAAATTCTGATTCTACCAGGTGAGAAAAGAGATGAGGAAAAAGACAAGAGAAAAGGCAAAGAGAAAGAAAGACAGAGTGAGTTCATGCTAACCTTCCAGCATCTCATTCACAGGTGGGCGAGTGTTACAGATTCCCAGGGCCCAGGCAGAGGACTCGGGCAGGTATACATGTGTGGCTATCAACGAAGCAGGAGAAGACTCAATTCAGTATGATATTCGAGTATTATGTGAGTAGAAGCATTTCAATTTGCTTTTCTGGTAAAAGTAGCATTCAGTGACGTAGAACTGAGGAAAACTCATTTTAACTTTTTTGTCCTGCACCAGTGCCTCCTTCCATACGGGGAACAGAGAGCGACTTGCCTGATGAGGTCACAGTCCTGGCAAATAAAACCACCCAATTGGAATGTCACGTGGATGGAATCCCCACCCCCAAGATCACCTGGCTGAAGGACAGCCAGCCAATCAGCTCTGATGGCTCACATAGGATCCTGTCCAATGGACGAACACTTCAGGTGACGACCAAGAAGCACAGGCAGTACCTTTCTTAGATTTGTTCTAATAACATGGGTGACTGTTACATTCAAGCTAAATTCCAGATTTGTTAGTTAGGTTAATTAGCCAGATCCCATAAAACCCACAGGAAATCTTTCATCATAAGAAAATGACAAATACTTGTAGCTGCAAGAACAACAACTATAACTTTGAGGGACAGTGAACATTACATGTAACTATTTAATTTAGTTAAATTTCCTTAATCTGTGAAATGCATGCTATTTCTATGTAAATTTGTATTATTACCTTTGTGCATATTTTCATATATTCAGGTGTTGACTGCTCAGGTGTCTGATACAGGCCGCTATGTGTGCGTGGCTGACAATGTGGCTGGTAGCGCAGAAAAATCCTTTAATCTCAATGTTCATGGTGAGTCATGCCAAATGTAAAAAAAAAAACGTGTCCTTTAAGACTGGACATTTCCTTACTTTGTTGAATTTGTGAGAAAAAAAAAGATTAATCTAATCTATTGACAACTGTTTGTTTTTCCTTTCAGTGCCTCCTGCCATTATAGGCCTGAGTCCTGAGAATGTTACAGTGGTGGTGAACAACTTTGTGTCTCTCTCATGTGAAGCCACTGGCTTTCCGCCTCCCACTTTGAGCTGGCTAAACGACAGGGGCCCCATTCAGGCCAACACCAACGCACTCATTATGCCAGGTACCGCAACCCTGTTATGGTCCACATCCTTAGAAGAATAAATATAAGGATGTGGAAAAATGTATTTGGGGTATCTATTGTATTGTTGTCTAGGTATTAGCATGCCAAACTTAAGACCAAATACAAAATATGCTGTTAATTACAATAGATTACAAATGCACTGTGTGTTTTTGTGTGCCTTCAGGTGGTCGCACGCTACAGATTCTGAGAGCAAAAATATCTGATGGAGGGAAGTACAGCTGTGTGGCCATGAATCCAGCAGGAGAGGCTAACAAAGTCATCTTCCTCACTGTGTTCAGTCAGTATATATACTATATCCATGTTGTCACACTGAACACACTCAGCTAAGGCTTCAGTGCACTATTGTTGACAGAACATTTTATACATAAGCATTTAAAGTCTTCAAGTACACTTTGGAATAAAAAGTTTGGGAGTTATGCAGCATTTAATACCTGCTCCATGTTGTTTGATCTCTATGTCCCTCTATTTCCCAGTTCCTCCCAGTATCCGGGACAGAAGTGGGGACTCCCCTGTGGTGGTGAATGTGCTTGTTGGGAACTCCATAACTCTGGAGTGTGAGTCAAATGCTGTGCCTCCTCCCACCATCACCTGGTACAAGAATGGCAGAATGGTGACAGAATCAGCCACCCTTCGCATTCTGGCAGAGGGGCGGATGCTTGAGATCAAAGGCTCAGAGGTGAGAGATGAATGAATGCCATCTTGTCTGCTCTTTGTTTCCTGTCAGTTCTATATTTTGGCAACATCTTTGGTGGTAAGTGGTCATTGCTCTAATATTTTTGCTTTGCACTACTGACATTATTTTTGCACAGGATCTAATGTGAAGTCTTATCTCTTTGGTTTTCTATTGATGGATTTTTAAGTTTCTGTAGAACCAGGATGTCATGTCACGGTGGCTGTCAATTCTCAAACTGACATTGTGTTTGATGTTTAGAAGGGAGAAGCTTTCCTTGACTGGATTAGCAGAAAAAATGTTTTTAATATTCTGTAGTTTGGAACTAAAAGATTGAACTGTCTCCTTTGTTCCTTAGGTATCTGATACTGGACAATATGTGTGCAAGGCCACCAATGTGGTTGGTCAGGTAGACAAGAACTTCCACGTGAACATATACGGTATCAACTTCTAGGAATTGCTTTATTTAAATTCACGAATTTCATCAGTCTTCTACATTTTGAAACAAAGTTAAGAATTTTGTGTTAATGACCACCCTCTCCCCCTCAGTACCCCCCAGTATTGATGGCCCTGCAGAGGAAAGTGTGGTGGAAACGATCAGTAATCCAGTCACGTTTGCCTGTGATGCCACTGGTATTCCTCCTCCCAGGCTCACTTGGATAAAGAATGGACGCTCCATAGGTGAGTCATGATTGAGGCTCTGTGATCTAAATTTACTTCAATTGCATGAAAAATGTTAAGAATTGTCTTTCTTTAGAGAATTCAGAATCTCTGGAGATGCACATCTTCTCAGGAGGCAGCAAGCTGCAGATTGCACGGTCACAGCTTTCTGACAGTGGCACTTATACGTGTGTAGCCTCCAATGTGGAGGGAAAGGCACGCAAGAGCTACCACCTCATCATACACGGTAAAAGCATCGGTTTACCACTACAAAAGATTCATAACAAAAGAATGCAAGAAGCTTATTTCTCTTCATGGAAACCTCAGAATACAACATATCTTTTCCAGCTGTATATATTATTACACAAATACTCAAATTTTCCAATTTATATGTTGTCTTGTTTGGCAACTTGCAACTATCCATGTTTATATTAAATTACATTACAATTTCTGGATTTCCACTAACAGCAGTAAATCTCTCCTAGTCCCTCCTAGTATCTCTGGATCAGAGCTGCCCAGTGACATGGGGGTCCTTCTGAACGACAGCATTCAGCTGGTGTGTCGAGTCCGGGGAACCCCAACTCCGACCATCCAGTGGTTAAAAGATGGGGAAGTAATCAACAGCACAAGGAAAAACGGGCTCAGGTACAGTAATTCCAGGCTGCATAAAGCAGTTCATGAAGGAGTTAACCTTTGAAATGGACAATCATCCCTCAACCTGCCCAGGTCATGTGCAATGTGAGAATGACAGAATTATTTCTTTTATACAAGTTATTTATTTCAGTCTAAAGAAATCATGATACAAAAGAAAGGAGATGGGAGCTGTTGTACTGTACTTGCTTATATAGTACATAATCACAGAGGGCAAACATAGCTGTCTGTCAAAAAGTTGATTGTGACAATTTTGCTGGATAATTGATGTTGACATGATGTGTTCAGGATCAGTCCGGACGGCAGCACACTTACTGTGTCTGGAGCCAACACCACAGACAGTGGAAAGTACACCTGTGTAGCCACCAACGCTGCAGGAGAGGAGGACAGGATATTCAATCTGAATGTGTATGGTGGGTTTAATACAGGCTAAAATCATATTACATGCATAGTACCATATAAACAATTTACCCTACTTTCCTGTACTTGATGTTGGCTGGAGGAATTTTTTTTGTCACTGATTTTCCTCCCCATTTGTTTCTCCTCCAGTGCCTCCTGTGATAGACGGTAACAGTGGGACAGTTGAGGAGTTGACAACAGTTCTGGACAGCTCTGTCAACATTGAGTGTGTTGCTACTGGCTCTCCTCCTCCTCAGCTCAACTGGCTGAGAAATGGTCTGCCCCTGCCGGTCTCTTCCCACATACGCCTCCTCTCAGCTGGACAGGTGCTCCGGTATGTCAGCTGAACGGGACGCTGTCATTTTGTGGTCATAATGTTTTTGTGCAGCAATGGACTGTAAAAATGATCAGAGACGTTATTATCTGAAATTACTGGCAAAAACAATGTTATAAAAGGGTAAGACTGAGGTATTAGCTAAAACCTGTCAAAAATTTTATTTTGAGCACAAGTTTAGTGCTTGTTCATGTATTTATACAAATATTTTTTCATAAGCTAATTCTTTATTTAAAGGCCTAATGTACCCCTGAGTTTACTATTGAAGAGGTGTATGGGTGCTAAACATAAAACTGAAACTTATGTTATTCCTTTATTGTGGATCAAAATGTATTAAGATATGTTGTGCCATGTCCGATTTGTTAGGATCACACGCACACAGGTATCAGATGGTGGTGCTTATACCTGCGTTGCATCAAACAGGGCAGGAGTAGACAACAGATATTACAACCTACAGGTGCATGGTGAGTCTGAAAAGCAAGTATTTATTATGATTAAGGTCTGCCCAAAGACTTTGCTCAGCATATTTTGTAATATTGTACCTGTTCACATTCTTTGTCATTACCGTGCCCTCCTCAGTCCCACCTGGTCTGGATGGAGCAGGGAGTATAGAGGATGTGACTGTAGTGAGAGGAAACATGGCTTCTCTGCTATGCATCGCTGATGGGACCCCGACTCCTGCTGTGTCCTGGGTCAAAGAGGGGGTGACTCTAGTTCCTGACCCCCATCTCACCCTACTCAACCTGAATACCACTGTGCAGATCATCCAGACCCAGATCAATGATACAGGGCGCTACACTTGCGTGGCTAACAACACTGCCGGTCAAGCTAGTCGTCACTTCAATCTGAAAGTGCTGGGTGAGTGAAAGAGTTGACAACCACGTTAGTCCTGCACTGGTCGTTGGTTTTGGACAGGGTCTAAATTAAATTAAGATTCCTTCAGCTTCTGACACACAGGTAAGAAAGAAATAATCCTGAGTAACATTTTGCTTGTCAGACCCTCCTCGCATCAAGGGTTCTGGAGTCCCAGCAGAGGTAACTGTGATTGTTAATCATGTCCTGGAGCTGCAGTGTGAGGCCTCTGGTATCCCTGCACCCTCCCTGACATGGCTGAAGGATGGACGCCCACTCCCCCAGACAGACAGCCTGCGCCTCCTCCAGGGAGGGGAGGTGCTCCACGTGGCTTCAGCACAGGTCAGAGTGGCCAATCAACCCTCATTTCTCTTTTTTTTAAACTTTGTTTTGATCTCTTTTATAGTTGTAATCATATGGTAAATTGAGAACATTGCAGTTATTTCTACCCATTGTTTTCTCTGTTTTACCTGCATTTTGAACTTTTGTTCAGGTGGAGGATACCGGCAGATACAGCTGCTTAGCCAACAGTCCAGCAGGAGATGATGACAAGGAGTTTCTGGTTCAAGTGCATGGTGGGTAGTGTAGCTGTTAAGGCTTGCAGTTAATTTCTTCCCTGTTGCATGTACAAGAAAGGAAGACTCATTCATACAATGAAATTGGCCTATGAAATCCGTGTTGATGCAGTTCTCCATCTGGTTTTCCTCTTACAGTTCCCCCCAACATTGCTGGGGAGAGCACACCACAGGACGTGTCAGTGCTGCAGAGCAGACAGGTGACTCTGGAGTGCAAATCCGACGCCATTCCACCTCCAACTCTTACCTGGCTCAAGGATGGCCAACCACTGCAGGTCAAAACTCATTCACTTCCCAAATGTTTAGGATCATATGAATTTTATTCCATGTGAAGATTTCATGTGGCATGGTTCTGTTGTAAGACATTTCTGTGATTTGTGGAAATATTGCAGAAAAATAGATAAGTTCCTAGTATAAGTTTTCCTAAAATATTTGCCTAAATGACTTTTTGTCCTTTTGTAGGCCTCTGCCCGTATTCGTATTCTGTCTAGCGGCCGCTACTTACAGATCAACATGGCAGAGCTGAGCGACAGGGCTCATTATACCTGTGTGGCCAGCAACATCGCTGGCAAAACCACACGACAGTTTAATCTGACTGTCAATGGTATGATTCCATGCTGTATTTATAAATGGTGCACATACAGAAAAATACCTCTTATTACAGAATTTAATATGTAGTCTTTGTCAGTATGCACAGGTATGCACAGGATTGTCTTTTTCATATCCTTAACTCATAACTTAACTTTATCTCTCCATCTGTTCCCTCAGTGGCTCCTACTATCAAGGATGGCCCCCAGACAGTGGCAGTGCACATCAACAAGCCAGCAGTGCTGGAGTGTATAGTAAGTGGAGTCCCACTGCCACGGATAACCTGGAGGAAACATGGTGCCATATTGACAGGAAACAACCCCAGGTAAAATCACGACATACAGTAATGATGTCATTGTTGTCACAGTGTATATCAAACAGGTTTTGAAAAGATGTACTGCCCAAAGAGTAGAGTTACCCATTGCAAAAACACTTCCAGAAAATACCAAAAATGCAACATAAAATGTGAGTGAGAGTAAGATCTTAGTAGAGGAGCATAAACTTCCAAAAATGTACAGTTTTTTTGTTTTGTTTTGTTTTTGTTTTTTGTTTTTTTTTTTACAGGGTCTTCTTAAATATTTATGCCTTTTTGCATTATACCAAACTTCAGGTATATTACTGATGTTGTCTTTCAAGAATTCATTGTTTTTCTGGTATTACATATACAGATCTACTGGGTGGATATCATAGATTATGTCATAATTTTTCAAATATAGCATGTGAAGATGTTAAATATTTAATTTTAGCACATCTGTTACTGTCATTTATTTCCCAGATGGCATATTATTGTTACTGTTACTAAACTTTTATCAATGTGTACAGGTACACATTTGCGGAAGATGGGTCTTTACACATCCATTCTGCTCAGGTGACTGACACCGGTCGCTACCTGTGCATGGCCACCAATCAGGCTGGGACACAGCGCAAGAGAGTGGATCTGCAAGTATATGGTGAGAACGTAACATATCACACATGTTCAGACACAAACATATTAACACAAATACTTCATAAGTCTCTGAATCACTCACCAGCACACTCACACAGCCTCTTTTTGATCCCTGTTTGTCTTGTTCCAGTGCCCCCCTCCATCGCCAGCGGTCGCACCAACATCACTGTTACAGTCAACGTTCAGACCACGCTGTCTTGCGAAGCCACTGGCATTCCCAAACCCACCGTCAGCTGGACAAAAAACGGCCAAGCCATCAACACTGACCAGAACCAGAATATGTACAGGTTGATCCAGGTTTTCTCCCTCTCTGTTTTCTACTTGATAACTCCTCCTCATGATAACTGAAAAGAGGAAAAAGTGGAATTTACACACATTATACTGTACTTGTTATACAAATAATTGCTTTAAGCAATCATTTAATAAAGTAAATTAATACATAAATAGAAATATCTTTATACTATTTAGCATTTTTTTTAGGCATGACCCCATAATCAAACTACCTTTAAATACTTATTCATTCTCTTTTTCATTATTGTCAGGTTGCTATCATCAGGCTCACTGGTAGTCATAGCGCCCACGGTGGAGGACACAGCAGTGTATGAGTGTGTGGTCTCTAATGAGGCAGGGGTCGACTCCAGAGTCTTTAACCTCACTGTCCACGGTGAGAGACTGCATTCTTTTACAAACTAATAAATTTTACCATGTTCATTGATATTACATCCTGACATGATTGAATAAATATATGTAGATATGTATATTCTGTTCTGTCTTAAGCTGTATAAGATGTTTGTTTTTTTTTTTACCAGTAAAACATAAATAATTTGTATTGTTGTCATTGCATTTTCTACATGCTCTTATCTCTCCCCATAGTTCCTCCATCTATAGCAGATGAACCAACTGAAATAGTGGTAACCAGGCTGTCCCCAGTGGTCATTGCCTGTACTGCATCTGGTGTCCCAAAGCCAGTGCTCCACTGGAGCAAAGATGGCATGAAGCTGCCCAAAGAGGGACAAGGATACAGAATCCTGCCAACAGGTCAGAATTATACCTGTGAAAAAGTACACAAAATTGTACTTGGTTTAACTGTGTGTTTTGATTTATATTTGTCATGACTAGTTTTTTTCATTAATACTGTTGACTTTGTGTGTATTATTTGCACTCAGGTCCAGTAGAGATCACCTCAGCTGAGCTAAGTCATACTGGACGCTACTCCTGCGTCGCCAGAAATGCTGCAGGTTCCACCCACCGCAATGTGCAGCTCACAGTGCAGGGTAACAATAACTTGACCAAAAATACATTAAGAGACTCATTACTCTTTTGGATTTGACGAAAATTTTAATGATAGACTGCACAGACTGCAACAAGCCATCTCTCTCTCTCCTCAGAACTCCCAGTGATCCAGTCTCACCCATCCACCCTGGACGTGATCCTGAATAATCCCATCACGCTGCCCTGCAGGGCCACAGGGTCACCCAGACCAACCATCACCTGGCAGAAGGAAGGCATCAATATCCCCACCACAGGTAATTTTTCCTCTGTGTGTGTGACTTTGTGTGCATGTTCATAAGTAATCACTCATGTCTCTTGCTTTTTGTTAGGTGGTAGTTTCACAGTGCTGCCCAATGGAAGCCTGCAGATCTCCAAGGCCTCTGTGTCAGACTCTGGAACTTATATGTGTGTGGCTCAGAACCCTGCTGGTACTGCACTGGGCAAGACAAAACTCAGAGTACAAGGTAGGTCACACAATCAAGGAAGGGCAACTTTATACATTTCATATTATTACAATCAGTTTTATAAAGGGGTTGGGTAAAATAACAGGAACACCATATAACTTCACAAAAAAAAGGTCATGATGGGCAATATAATGTTCCTAATTGGCTAATAGAAATTATCAATAAATAGGCTATCCAAAAAAAATCCCCAACCATATTTCAAACGACTAAACATAAAATATTACAAGCCGCATAAGCATATTGTTGTTGATTATTTTTTTGTGGTATGATGGCACACTCATGATTAGAGAACATTTTCTATTGACAGTATAAACATTTCTCAGCCATTGTGCACAAACACAAGTACCCCAAACCAAAAGGCAAACATCAAAGGGCTGTAACAGAACATGCAGAGTTGGCAACACATTTCCAGCTTAGTCTTCTTCCTCGGCTAGCATTCATTTTTGAGGCCTGAGTATCTATTAATAGTATTCTGAACATGGTATGGTATTTGCTTATAGTGGATGTACACTGTGTCCTGCAGTCCCTCCAGTGATCAGCTCAGAGACCAAGAGTTACCTGGCACCTGTGGATTCCTCTGTGATGCTACAGTGCCAAACTGAGGGTTTCCCCTCCCCCTCTGTCACATGGCATAAAGACGGGCAGCCAATGAGTGAATCTGTACGCCAGCGGGTTCTCAGTTCAGGGTCTTTGCAGATCGCCTTCATCCAGCCAAGCGACACTGGACGATACACCTGCACTGCTGCCAATGCAGCAGGTACGATCAGCCTGGAGATGAACCTCACCGTACAGAGTAAGTTCCAGTTGACTTAACTACTATAAGTAACAATTTAGAGGATAATTGTCTGATATCAGGTTCCTCCTTTTCCCTTTCCTTGCCTTGCTTCCCTTGAAGTCCCACCTTCCATACTTGGTGGAGAGCCAGAGATAGCCGTGGTGGAAAACAGTCAGGCCCAGCTGGTGTGTGTAGCAGAGGGTGTCCCTCAGCCCACCCTGTCCTGGGAGAAGGATGGTAATCCTATCAGTGAAAGCACAGGAGAGTACACCATTCTGCCCTCTGGAGAGCTGTTTATAGACATCGCTCAGGTAAGAGAAACAAAAAACCACACAGAGAAGATGATAAGCTTATTGAAAAGTATTGAAAAAAGTATAATTAAAGAACCAGTATGAAGTCAAAGTGCTGGCTTTGGTGCTGGAATTGAACAATTGTCAAAGATATCCAGCCCTCATTATATTTTTTAACCTTACTGGGTATCATATTAGTTCCATTCAAAAGTTATAGATTGTTTAGATCAGTTTAGAGTTAGACTTGACATAAGAGTATTGGTCTAATGTTGTGTTATCAGTATGTACATAGAAGAATGTTGACTTTGTTTTATATCATAAAGATGCATCTGAAACTTTTCTCCCTCCTCATTCTCTCTCTCTCTCTCTCTCTCTCTCTCTCTCTCTCTCTCTCTCTGCAGCCTGATGATGCAGGCAGCTATACCTGTGTTGCCACTAACACAGTCGGTCAGGACAGTCGGACTGTCACCCTTTCTGTTCACACCTACCCTGTCTTCACTGAGCTGCTAGGCGATGTGGCCCTCAACAAGGGTGAGCGCCTTCTGCTGGCCTGCGGGGTCAATGGCATCCCCACACCCAGAATCACGTGGGCCTTCAACAACAATATTATTCCAGGTAATATATAAGGTGACCATTGACTAAAAAATTTCTTAAATCACAAGACAGTCAGTTCTGCTGACTCTGTTTTTACGGAGATTTAAATCACATTATCATGCAATACACTGTCTTCTCTCTCATTTCTGACTAGAAGGTTAATGAATCTTACATACCCAGAAGGAAATAAGCAAACCTATTTAATTTTTAACATGTTTTTTCTTCTACTGTCTTTTACCCATGATTGATCTTATAGTTCATTATGACCATATGAATGGCCACAGTGAGCTGGTGATAGAGAGAGTGAGCAAAGATGATTCTGGCACATATTCCTGCATGGCAGAAAACAGTGTGGGAACCATCAAGTCCCTGGGCTTTGTCTATGTCAAAGGTATGATGATTAAACACTGTGACTTTAATGAGTAGATCAAGACTGAACCCCTTCAATCAAATGATTTATCCTCTCTGCCTGTGTCCAGAGCCTCCAATCATTGATGGGGACCTCCATTCCAACCGTATTGAACCTCTGGGCGGTAATGCCATTCTAAACTGTGAGGTTCGTGGAGACCCCCTGCCCATAATACGATGGAGCAAAAATGGAATAAATATCCAGATTAGTAACCGCATTCGGCAGCTGGACAACGGCTCTCTGGCAATCTACGGCACCGTGGTAAGAAGGCACACCAGAGTGAAGTCATTTATGTGTAATACAGTATGTTACATGTAATGTTGGAAAAAAAGTAAAACTCTGAGTCCTGATGGCTTCATGGGTTATGATATATACCATATAACCACAGTTCCCTTTATATGCAAAAGTATGAATTTAGGAAGTTTTTTTTTTTTTTTTGCAATAATGACAATGAACTACGTTTTTATTGTATTTTTGAAAGAGTGAAGATGCTGGCAATTACATGTGTGTGGCAACAAACGATGCAGGGGTGGTGGAAAGGAGTGTCACACTTACGTTGCAGAGTAAGCGTCTACCGGCTCTTGTGACAATCTTGTTTTTGCATTAAACATAATGTAAAGTATTTATTATGTGAAAAAAATTCATTATTGAAATAGGAGGGTTAGATCACATGGAAGTTCTCTTCTTCCAGGTGCACCCACCATCATTGTAGAGCCAGTGGAGACAGTGGTGGACGCTGGAACCACAGTAGTGTTGAAATGCCTGGCAGAGGGTGAGCCTACACCCGTTATAGAATGGTCCCGCCAAGGACGCCCCCTGTTGGGCAATGACCGGTTCTCCATTTTGTCCAATGGTTCCCTGAGAATAAGTAGTGCCCAGAAGGAGGACACAGCTGAATATGAATGTGTGGCCAGAAACTTACTCGGATCAGTGCTAGTCAGAGTCACTCTAACTGTACGAGGTGAGTTGAAAATTTCTTGTTGTTTTTTTTTATTCCTCAAAAGTGTCCACCACACGGAAAATGGCATGTTTAAATGTGCATTAACTTGTTTTTCAGTACATGGGGGTTATTCTGAGTGGGTAGAGTGGGGTCCTTGCAGTGTGTCCTGTGGTGTTGGGACCCAGAAAAGGCTGAGACAGTGTAATAATCCTTTCCCTGCCAATGGAGGGCGCCACTGTTCAGGATCAGACACAGAGACCCGCAGTTGCCAGGGAAAGCCCTGCCCTGGTAGGAGTGATTTAATGGATCAGAGGATTCATCCTGTTGTTTCATTACTTGGAGTCTGTGTATTTATGGTAATACGACATACCCAGACATGCTCCTTTGTCCATCTACAGTGGATGGTAACTGGTCAGAGTGGTCCCTCTGGGAGGAATGTTCATGTACCTGTGGGCAGGGCAACAGAACCAGGGTCCGGACCTGCAGTAACCCCCCAGCTCAGCATGGGGGTAGGCCATGTGAGGGAAAGGCAGTGGAGGTCATCATGTGCAGTGTCAGACCTTGTCCAGGTGAGCAGGGGCACTTCACCTGCAGTCAAGTCCATTTTCTGTAAATGTAGCAGATTATTTATTGCACGAAAAGCTTTTGTTTAAATATAAAGATATATATAACTTTACATTATTTCCAGGTTATGCATTTTAAAGCAGTTACACTTGAAATTACATGATGCAGAATTACAGACTATTACAGTTAGCTTATACAAGCTATTATCAAAATTTCACTTGCATGGATTTTCCATGTGTGTGTCCAAATAGCTTCCAGCATGTGCAGAGGTCTGCACGAGTGTGCGACACTTATAGTTCTACATGTATCAACGTTCGGTTTAAACTCTTATAGTGGCAGGTAACTGGGGGTCTTGGCTACCATGGAGCCAATGCAGTGAGACCTGTGGTAAGGGTATGCAGTCCAGAATCCGGCTGTGTAACAACCCCCCTCCAGCATTTGATGGACCTCAGTGTGAGGGCACAGACACCCAAACACAAGTCTGCAAGGAGAGACCCTGTCCTGGTGAGGATTCCATGACTTTCACTGTATTTCATGTTTCTAAAATCAGGTTTTAAATATATGAAGTATTACGTGACCTGACTTCCTGTTTCTTCTCTAGTGGATGGGAAGTGGTCATCATGGGTAAGCTGGGGAGCCTGCAGTGTTTCCTGCGGTGGCGGGACCAGACAGAGAACACGCCTCTGTGCTAGCCCCACCCCTCAACATGGCGGCAGGCAGTGTGAGGGTAATGACGTGCACATTGACTTCTGTAACAGCGACCCCTGCCCCAGTGAGTCACTGGAACTTTTATCTCCTCTTTAAACTGGCTTGTCTGATCTATCATATGTAATGATTATTAAACTTTACAGGAAAACGCAAATATTATGTTGGTCAAACAGTTTTGAATGTTGAGTACTTTTGTCATGATTAGACTGCATACATGTCTATAAACATGCCTATAAATAGTGCTCTCTGCCACCTTCTGGGTCGGCCTAGCTTCCTTTTCTGTGTCTGACATTTTGCCCATTCACCTACTATACCTCAGTCAACGGTAACTGGGGTCCATGGAGCAGCTGGGGTAGCTGCAGCAAAACATGCAACGGAGGTCAGATGAGGCGCTACAGGACATGTGACAATCCCAGACCTGCCAATGGTGGCAGAGCATGTGCAGGTGCAGATACACAGATACAGAGATGCAGCACAACCATTTGCCCTGGTGAGTCAGCCTCTTTAAAATGAGAATTCTCTGTTTTGTGTGTGTGTTTTCTTTGATGCACATGCTGGTGTGTTAACGTGTGTACTTAAGGTATGTTTTGTGGTGTGTTGTTGCAGTTGATGGTAACTGGGGTTTGTGGCAGCCGTGGGGCGAATGCTCAGCTTCCTGTGGGGGTGGAGAGAGAACACGTGCCAGACTTTGTAATAGCCCGTCTCCTAGCAACCGTGGCCGGCCATGTCCTGGGGACTCCTCCCAATTGTCCAGATGTAATGCTCAGGCTTGCCCAGGTAAAGCATGTATTTAAATATATTATGTGTAAACTTACAGCATTTGGTGAACAAGTAATACATAAATACCCGCTGTCTTTGTCAGGTGGCCCCCAGAAGGCACGAGGTAGCATCATTGGGAACATAAATGATATTGAGTTTGGCATTGCCATCCTCAACGCCACCATCTCCGACAGCACATCTGGCAGCAAAATTATCAAGGCCACAATTTCCAATATACCTAGGACATTAGGTCAGTTGGTCAGTTTTCCATAATTTCCTATGTGTATAACATCAACTTTTATATGTAATATGCATCAAGTCATACCTATTTACGCACAACTACTCCACATATGTTCGCTTAAAATTTCTCAGGCTTACAATAAATGAAAGGCCTCCTTTATCTACTTTTTAATTCAAGGCCCTGCTATGAGGAAGATCATCTCCATCTTGAACCCTGTCTACTGGACCACTGCACTGGAAGTAGGAGAGGCCATCAATGGCTACACGCTAACAGACGGCATCTTTAGGCGGGAGACGCAAGTGGAGTTTGCTACAGGTTTGTATTTATTATCAGAAATGAGGGATATATACACATGAAATTTGACAGAAATGCTGATTATGTTTGTGGATGTATGAATTGTTAGTAGGTTGAAATCTGACGGACATCTGTGTTGTGACTGGATGTTGCTAGGGGAGATCCTGAGGATGACTCACATCGCCAGGGGCCTGGACTCAGACGGAGCTCTTTTATTGGACATAGTAGTGAACGGACACATCTTACAGCTGCCCTCCCATGCTGACATCAGCATCAAGGTACAGAAGTAACAGATTATTACACTATGTACTATTTTTAGGTTGATGCATTGCCCATTTAAGTTATGAAGCGAGGAGAGAAGGGAATCTTTGCTGCCTGTGTTCCACTCAGGACTACACGGAGGACTACATCCAGACAGGCCCAGGCCAGCTGTACGCTCTGTCCACCCGCATGTTCAGCATCGACAGGGAGAGCGTGCCCTACTCCTGGAACCACACGATCACCTATGACCTGTCCAAGGGCAAGATGCCATATCTGGTAGAGATGCTGCATGCCACAGCCATCAGCGCTCGCTACCATCCTCTGGAGGAGGTGTTGGAGTATATCATCCATGCCAGGATCTCTAAGGGTGAGGCTACCGGTCACTGACACTTAGTTACTATGGATGAGAGATGACTCAAGTTACTGTCTTGATATTATGTTGTTGTAATGTATGTTGCTCAGTCATCCTCCTAATCTTCTACACTTAGTCTGTCTTTGTAATGAAATGTTCACATACTTCCAGGTGAACGCAGCAACCAGTGTCCTCGAGGTTTCACTCTGGTGTCCGCTGGGCCTTACTGTGCAGGTAATGCTTATCACAAACTTTAAATGCAGATGTGTAAATTTGAACAATTTTAAATCACCTTTAAATTATTTAAAGGACCATACCGGCCATTTTGCATGTTTGACTCTAATATATTCAATTTTCATACATGTAACGTTGCTGACAATCATTTCCCAAAGCATACTACTGGAANTATATTCAATTTTCATACATGTAACGTTGCTGACAATCATTTCCCAAAGCATACTACTGGAATGGTGGATTAAAAGAAAAAAATTCCTGCCTTCCAGACCACCATTAGTTTCAGTTCATTCTGGTACACTATTAAAATCAACTTGTTGATACTTGNTCCAGACCACCATTAGTTTCAGTTCATTCTGGTACACTATTAAAATCAACTTGTTGATACTTGAAACCTTGGGATGGGTAATCAATCATCATGAACAAAACATATATTCAGGTTTTTTTTCGAAGTTACATAATTTTAGCGTTTAAGTGCAATAAAAAGCGTGGAGTGATCTGAAAATGCTTCCTAGTGGTGCATTCAAGTGCTGTAGTGAAGANTAAAAAGCGTGGAGTGATCTGAAAATGCTTCCTAGTGGTGCATTCAAGTGCTGTAGTGAAGAACTGATAACAGGAAACATTTTCTGATCACTCCATGCTTTTTGTTGCACTTAAACGCTAAAATTATGTAACTTCGAAAAAAAACCTGAATATACGTCTTGTTCGTGATGATGGATTCTATCCCAGGAACGTTTCGAGTATCAACAAGTTGATTTTAATAGTGTACCAGAATGAACTGAAACCAATGGCAGTCTGGAAGGTANTCAACAAGTTGATTTTAATAGTGTACCAGAATGAACTGAAACCAATGGCAGTCTGGAAGGTAGCAAAAACAATTTTTAAATCACCGTTCCTGTAGTATTCTTTGGAAAATGATTGTCAGTAACATTACGTGTATGAAAATTTAATATATTAGACTCAAACATGCAAAATGGCAGTATGGTCCTTTAATGATCCACTCATACAAATTCAACTTTGCTCACTGTATGCTTTAGTCTGTTCCAATAGTTTTAGCATCGCTGTTTATGTCCTGCAGATGAGAATGAGTGCGAGGTCGGGAATCCCTGTTCTCATGCCTGCCACAACGCCATGGGCACCTACTACTGCTCGTGTCCCAAAGGCCTCACCATTGCAGCTGACGGAAGGACCTGTCAGGGTACACATCACACTCACACACACATCTAGATGCGATAAAACACCCTGCCATTTCACCAGTTTTGTCAGCATGTCATAGAAACAGGTCATTTTCTAATTTAGTTACTCCTCTTCTTCCTCTCAGACATTGATGAGTGTTCGCTGGGTGGAAACACATGCCATGGTGGACAGGACTGTGAGAACACAATCGGCTCGTACCAATGCGTTGTGCGCTGTGGGCGGGGTTTCAAGAGGACGGTTGATGGCCTGAGTTGCACAGGTACCATAACATGCATCATTGGCCGAGAATTTGATTTTCCAATTTCATTTAAGTGTTTCAAGGCTGATTTGCAGAGATTTACAATTGTGTTTTTTGTTGCTCAGATGTGAATGAATGTCAGGAGTCCAATCCATGCAATCAGCACTGCCTGAACACCATTGGTAGCTACCGCTGTGCTTGTGAACCAGGGTATCAGCTCAGAAACAGACGCTGTATAGGTGAGACAGCTACCCTGCTCAAATAAATGCTCTACCTGTAATTTACATTTACAATTTCCTTTCTCTCTTCGTCATTTCAGATATCAACGAGTGCAGACAGAGAGTTTGTCGATCAGATCAACAATGTAAAAACACCCGGGGTGGTTACACTTGTATTGACCTGTGTCCCAATGGAATGACTAAAGGAGCCAATGGGACGTGTGTAGGTTAGTGCAACACGTTTCTCCTTAACCCAGAAACCCTCGATGGGGTGCAAATGTAAAAGCTGCAGTTTGTGACAAATTTCACTGTCCTCTGTAACGTTCTGATGATCAGAGTCTCTTTGGCCTCCCGTAGACATCGATGAGTGCAGAGATGGCACCCATCAGTGCAGATACAACCAGATCTGTGAGAACACCAGAGGCAGCTACCACTGCACCTGTCCACGCGGTTACCGATCTCAGGGTGTGGGACGACCCTGCATCGGTACGTGCATCCTTTATTTTTCTCCTCCCTTGACATCGCCTAACTCCTCACCAGGCATGAGCACCAAATCTAAACACAATTTCAGTATTTTATGGCATACAAAGGACTACTTTTTCGTATTAATTCCACTTAATAATGTGTAATGTTGTTTAGATGAGGTTATTTTTGCACTTCTCTGTGTCCTTGTTTAACTCACACTTCCCATCAGCTTCCTTGCTTTTACCAGCATACTTCTCTGTTTCTGTCTCTGACTCACTGGCTCACTGACTCATAATTCTGCTGTCATCCGCCTTGTAGTTCAGACATCATATCCTGCCACTGTTTGCTCACATCGTTGAAACACTAGAATGCAAACTGCCGACTAACTCATAACGTTTAAACGAAGACATCCTCCTCTTTTTTGCAGAGGTCCACTGCATGGTATCAGGTCCTCTAAGTCTAAAAGCTGTCAGTTGATGCTAATGCTACTTGCTTATATTGTCAAGTAGGAGTAAGACAAAGGGAAAGAAAGGACTACAGTGGAAGAGGAACTGAACTGGAATGGTTTCTTTGACGCTTAAGACCAGCACCGTCTCCTCACAGCTCTGTCCCTCTCTTCTCTTGTTACCATTCACTCTCTTCCACTTTTGACTTTTCGACTTGCGACCTTTACGTTTGGGTCTGGCTAAATCCTGGAGTTGCTATGCATCATTAACATTGGACGCTAATGTGTCTGTGAAATCTTTCTGCCGCGAATTGAGTGTTGTACCTGATATCAGATACAGTTTGTATTTGATATCATTCCCCCAGATAAAATGTGAACTACATTTAGGTTTCATTATGACAGTGATTTGTCATAATTATCTTCAACCAACATTTGATATGAGAGGTAATAATCTTATTCAAATTAGATAAATGTGTGTATAGTCTCAATACATTTCTGTCTTAGGGACAAGAACATGTATTTTTGTGCAGTGGGGTAATTGACATATCCCCTTTGTCCCCTTTTTTTTTACCCTCATCTTCCTCCTCTGTATTCATGGCCTTCACCTCCTCATTCCTTTTTATTTGCAAATCTTTTTTTTTTTATTCATCTTTTTTATTTCCACCAACAACCTCCCGCCCCTTAAAATACTCACTTATTTGTTAAAAAAATTCCCTTTACTTCTCACCTTTTCTTCTTCCATCTTCCTTTTCTATCACTCTGTCCTGTATTTCTGGTGCTGGTCTTTCCTTGTGCTGAGGGCAGACATAAATGAGTGTGAGCGGTCTCCTCAGCTTTGTGCCCACCGCTGCATCAACACTCCCGGCAGCTTCAAGTGCACCTGCCCGCCGGGGCGCCACCTACTGGGGGATGGCAAATCTTGCGCTGGGCTGGAGAGGCTGCCCACCTATGAGAGTTATTCATACGGCTACCGCACGTCACAGTTCTCTCCCGAGTGGAGCTCCAACCAACGTCTGTACCACAACCTGGCCTCTCACAGCTACAACTCCTACACAGCCACCTCAAGGGGGCGTTATAGGAGCCGTAGGCGCAGAGAGACCCGAATACTACCTTCACAGCAGGGCTTCCTCGCTTGTCAGCAGGGGTTTGTGTCCAGGGGTGGCAGCTGCTTAGGTAATTATTGAGGCTAGGCAGGGCTGAGAAGAGTCTGGAGAACCTGTCAATGGAAATATTAATCATGTTTCAGGGTTTGCTTGGCGTTGTTGTGAATGTAGAATGTGTGATCAAGAACAAATCCAACATAAACGCTATTTATGTTCTTTAATTTGTTGTGTGACCCAACAGATATCAATGAGTGTGAGGTCAGGGATGCCTGTCAGCACGAGTGTGTGAACACACCAGGGAGCCACAGGTGTCTCTGTCCTGCTGGTTACCGCCTCATGACTAATGGGAAGACGTGCCAAGGTGAAACTTTCGGTTTGCTCTCTGTGCTATCCATCCATCCATCCATCCATCCATCCATCCAGAGTTTAACCTGTGTTCACTGTAGCCTGTGTGAGAACCCGTTTGCTGTGTCTACAGATATTGACGAGTGTCTGGAACAGAATATCCAGTGTGGAGTTAATCAAATGTGTTTCAACATGAAAGGAAGTTACCAGTGTATTGACACACCTTGTCCACCAAACTACCAGAGAGAGCCAGCCACAGGGTAAACGCCGAAGCTTAACTCATTAAAACTCTCTGGAGGCTAAGGTCATGCACATTTTATGCCATCGACAAGGTTTTACACTGTTTTTGCTTTTCATTAACTTTGGCCATACTCAGCTGACTTCTGCTCTTTGTTGTAGATTCTGCCTAAAGAACTGCCCACCCAACGATCTGGAATGTGCACTGAGCCATTACGCCCTGGAGTACAAACTGCTATCTCTTCCCTTTGGCATCGCCGCCAATCAGGACCTGATCAGGCTGGTGGCCTACACGCAGGACAGAGTGATGCACCCTAGAACCACTTTCCTCGTTGTGGATGAGGACGTCATGTTGCCTTTTGCCCTGCGAGACGAGAACCTGAAGGGAGTGCTGTTCACCACGCGGGCGCTACGCAAGCCCCACACTTACCGCATGAAGGTCCGAGCCCTGTCCTACAGCGAAGACGGAGGCATCGAGTACCAGACCACCTTCATCGTCTATATTGCTGTCTCTGCCTACCCCTACTGAGAGCACTTTAAATGACAAGAAGCAAAGGTGCAGTGCTGAATTGCATCCTCAATATGCAGCAGCACTGAGATGATGCATGAGAGAGTGGGTGTGGTTTAGGAAAAGCAGCCACATCAGTAAAAAGAGTTGGAAAAGGACTTGTTCAGAGTATGTGACAGTCCGGTGAGTGCAAACAGAAGGAAGTAGATTTAATACAGGAAACTCCACAGAGGGTTAGCATGAAGCTTGGAAAAAACTGGCTGTTTGTCGGCTCTAATCCCAGGAGTCTTCACTTCAGTCTGTCAGGACTTTAAGCAAATACTTGATATTTTCTGTCATTTTGCCCCTATAGCTTCATCATTCAACACGACTAACTCCTGAAGCCGATACGGCCGCTGCTGGCTCCTCATACAGAAATCTTAGCTAACCTACATTTAGATCTACCTATTATTAACTTATTTTGAAGTGCCTGAACATGGAAAGGAAGTTCCCATCTCTGCTTAGTCCTTGTCGAGTCATCAGTTGTGACTGTAGAGTGTACTTGTTCTTCGTATGTATGTGTTGCTCATTTTGGCAAGAGAAAACTTGACTGTATACAAATATACATCCTCAGGTATTGACATATCATACACACAATAGGTTGCACAAATGCATCATATAAAAACTCTGTTAATAGTCACACTGATTACATCATTGTGCCATAATGGTCCTTCAATAGCTGAGATGTATTCTATTTTTATGATTTGTACATAGGTGTTTTTTTCTCATAATGTATTGCAATACTGTACTTACTGTATCAATTTTTTATAAAAACAAAATGGAATTAAAGAACAAACATATAGTGAAATGAAATGTAGAAGTGGCTTGTGCATGTAACATACGACACCTTCATACCATTTATTTATTTTTTGTCAGAAAAGAACAAACATAAAAAGGATTATTTGAGTAAGGCAGTTTGTACATCAGTTTGGTATGTTCCCTCGTCTTCTCGCCCTCTGGCTGGATACACGTGAAAAAAGAAACATTTGACGCTCAGCAATCTGATGTTTTCCTTTTGTGCTCACGTACTACCAGCCGCAACTGCATTAGAAAACATTTCTAATGTCTGGGTGCATCACCACTGATGACAGTATTCAAACATGAAGTTTCATGTCTAAATATCAACCTATGATTCTATGCTTGTAATTAAAACAGAACTAATGATGCTTTCATGATTTATAAAAAGCAACATCCCTTGAGATGTTCACTGGAAATGAGCTGCAACAGGAACTGCTAAAAGGAGCAAATCTAAGAAAACCTCAAATGTTTGAACTGTAACACACTTTGCTTTCATGTTTATATAAATGAACATCTTTACAAACTCCTACACTTAGCTTTCTTTTCTTTTTACAATTTTTCTCTAATAAAGAGCAAAAGTCAATGTAAGCTACATTTTTTTCTCCACAAAAGCAAAATAACTCATTTGGCAACAGAAGTACTCCATCTGACCAAGCAGATTAAAGTTAAACATTTCCAGATTTGCTCCTCATTATATAAAATTTAAGGGAATCTTATAGTATCTTATAGTAGTAACAGCATGTCCTACTAGAAGACAATATTGTTTATGGAGAAAATATGCAAAAATGTTTTCAGAAAAGACACAAAATATACAAAAGTGAGGAAAATGAAATGAAATGGTTGAGATATAAGGTGATCATGCAAGCTACAGTTCTGAATATAATAATGTAGGCTGCATGATGAGACAGTTACACCCATTTAGAGGGTATAATCAATATTTTGATAAGTGGCTCTTTGTAAAACCATTTTCTTAATTTTAATTGAGCAGGGATTTGGCCATGATGTAAATTTAATCTTTACTACAAAACAGTAGGGGAAAAAAAGAGAAAGCAAAAGTATAACTCCAGACTTTCTTGTTAAATACCAAAATAAACAAGAATCTGAGAAAGTCTCGTGAAAGAGTCTCGTGTCTTTGACATGTCCTGAAAGCACAGAAAAACACAGTAACAGCAGAGACAAACCCTGTACAGTTTGAGACAGACAGGAAGAGCAGAGTGGGATTAAAAAAGAGCAATGGAGCCATCAGCCTGTGCTGCATCATGGGTAATAACCTGTAAGTGGGGCAGGCAGGGAGGAGGGATAGATAGGAGACACCAGCTCCCCTCCCCAGGATGAATGGTTACCCCCAGAGGCAAATCCCCCACTCCCACTCAGCCTGACTGCTGAAGTGTTATGGAGGCAATGAGAGGATTAACAGAAGGAGACTCTTGCATTTTGTTTTTATTCCACCAGGAAGTTTCTATTCAGGATTTTAGTTTAAAAAAAAAAAAAAACAGGGAATGATGAGAAACCAGTACTGTTTTCTGAGGGAGAATTATCCTGAGAAACAAAGCCAAACTCATCTGTGCGTGTCCAAACATGTAAATAATGAGCAAACATGAGAGTGAAATGGAGGGGGGGCATGTAGATCAGGGATGCAGCACGGATATATGTGGTGGAAAGTTATCTGTAGCACCCTGTGAGGAATACCGTTGAGTAGGATGTGATTGAGCATGGAAAGAAAAAAGAAAATTCATTTTTTAACCAAATGTGACCCAGATTTAATTTTTTTTTTTTTTTTTTTTTTTTAGGTCTAGCCTCAACGAAAAGGATCAAACCAGGTTAAAAAGTGCTTTTCTCTTTTAGTCCCTATGCTGTCCGTTAGGTTACACATACAGCGAACACCCTATATCTGTCACGTTGGAGTGTACTTCTCTTCTGCTCCCCTTTTAGACGGTCTTGCGAGCTGTTAGTACCCTGACGATGCTTCCGACTCCACCAGCTGAGAGCGCCTGGGAACACAAGAAGGAAAAATATCATTAAGGCTAAATTTATGCTGAAGCCGAGTAAGCAAATTTCTAAAGTTCTAAGACAAACATTGTCAGAGAAAAATGAGTTTGAGCCAGAGTACGTCCTCAGATCACAGACCTGGAGGACATTGGAGGTTTTTGAGTTTCTCCCTCTCCAGTCCATCTTATCTGTAAAAAATAAACAAAATACACAAAATTAAGTTCTGAAGATTTACCTTTTCGTGCCACTGCAGAAGGACAGCGCTACTGTTTTCTGACGGTCTCTCAAAGCCTTTGTAGATGTATTTCATCAGCAGGTCCACGTCATTCTTGTCCAGGGACTGCACTGCTTTCTCGATGTCACTGCTCTTAAAGGAGCTGAGCACTTTCAGCACCAGAGCCTCAGCACGATCCTGGTTAGAAAAGGAGAGAGATCTGAAAACCAGACTTGCTACCGTTTGATTTTTATATTGTGTCATGCATATAGGCTGTCACCACGCAAACTCTACCAAATACTCTTGCAAAAACCACAGGCTTTTTCAGACTTTGTTAGTGGCACTCGCTTTATATAAAGTCTAAGGTGAACATATAGTTCTCATGGGAGAAATCTGATTGATGGAAATTTTTTGTCATGACTTTGGAATGGCATATCAGAAACTACGGGATCTAGAGTCCAGGGGCCTAGCTCACCTTACTACCTTACTACCCCTCTCCTCGCTGCGTCTTGAATCCCAGGTGTAATTACCCAACATCACTTTCAACCATTCTCAACTTTACCTCTAAACTGAGACAGGTAAGCACCAAAATCAGGCCTCAGGTCATCCAAGCGTGTAATTTAGCATTATAAACCTGAAGAGGTTGGAGGTGCCCTCAAACTTTCCACCAGACATTACTAATTGGCACAGATAAAATAAACCCACCTTGACATTCTGGTTCTTTGTGTTGATTGGTGGGTTCTTCAGAACTGCCTGCAAAGCCTCCATGAGGTTTCCTGTGCAGGGAGGGTTAAGGGTGCAACCTCAAACAGGACCCACAGCCACACTCTTTGAAGTGACACTGGCTTAATATGAAAAGTAAGTATGGAACCACCACAGCCACCACAAGCTCTCTATTCCAATAACCTCAATCTCCTGCATGGTAACATGGCGTGCACTATTACTGCTTTATTCAATGAGGAAGTGCTGCATGTTCGAGCCTTATAAGGTCTATAACACAGAAACAAAAGCCTCAGTTGGCTACTGCTTTTACTGCAACATCCAATAAACACTAGAAGCCTTTTTGTAGACACTGTAACCCAAAGAACAACTTGCTGTATTAAAGAGGATATTTGTTCAAGTTTTTGGCAGCCAAACTAAACTCTCTAAGGTACACGATCACTATTAAGTCACTATAACGAGAATATGCATAAGTAATCAATTTTGTTAATTGATGTGAAGTTGTAGTTATAAATGTTATAAATGTAAAATCTCTTGCTGTGAATATATAGCTGGGAGCCCATTTTTTCTAAGTGGAGCAGTAATCCCTGGAATGTGGCTGCCAGGCAAGTCTGGACAGTGCCTGGCCTACATGCAAAACGCCTATTACATATCTTAAATTATTAAAGAATTGACGGTGAAATCTGTGGAATAAACTGCAGATCCGGGCTGTTTTAAACAGGTCGTGCATGCTCAGGGGTTAACTCATTCAAAGGATATTGTCTCATGAGGGAGTCCACCTCTGCCTCGTCAGGACCCAGCTGGTTTTCTCCTCCGTCCTCCTCGTCCACAAATTTGTTCTCGTCGTATTCGTCTACGTCTACTCCCCTGAAGCGGTCGGACACAGTATTTTTCGCCATTTTTCTGAGGGCTTCGGTGTTTTTTTTAGACTAAAAAATACTAAATCCGGCCTTTTTTTACAGCTCCTTTTTTCTTTTCTACGCCTGTCAGTCCACTTCCGGGCTTCCTCCCCTTTCCTCTGTGTAGTTATACTTCCGTGTACACGTCATCGCCCCTAGTGGCCAAAACATGAAACAGCAGGTTGCAATACGCGTGGCTTTCCAGCAGGGGGCAGTGCCTTATCATTTCTACAAGATACTGGAAAACAATTATGGCTCTTGCCTCACATGTAATCGATAATAAAATAAATTTTAATAAAATTTTAATAAATACATAGGTTTTATTTTGGTCAGTAGAAAATGAATAATTAGAATTGAATTATTACTACTACTACTACTACTACTACTACTACTACTACTACTACTAATAATAATAATAATAAAAATAATAGTAATAATAATAATAATAGTAACAAATTATAAATTTTACCTAAAACATTTTTTATCATACTTATCATATAAATGTAAACTTTCCAGTAACATAGCATTTTCCTCCCTTAATTAAACTTAGAAAATGGCACCCTGTATGGTGTTTTTGTTTGATCTGTAAGTTGTAGAACTGAACTATTAATTTTTCACAAATTTGTAAATCTGCGTGTTTTCTGCTTTTTATTTTATGCTGTTTTGTACATAATCCATATACTATTCTAATTCCATGCTCTGTATGTTCCCTTTCAAACCTAAGACACCATCAGTCATAGCAATACAAACCCTTGAGCTGGTTATGTGTATGTGTATGTGTGCATGTGTGTGTGTGCACACACACATGCACTGACATGCACTCACACACACGCCATCCTAACACATGCTCAGACCCTTTCCCATACCATAATCCATAGCAACACAGATAAAAATTCTCTCTCTCTCTTGAATTGTAAAAACAAAGACTATGTTGTATGTAGTATTGTAACTTAAAGGGAAAAGGTGTTAAAGGTATTGTCAAAGGTCTCTCTCTCTCTCTCTCTCTCTCTCTCTCTCTCTCTCTCTCTCTCTGGCATGCATTGGTCATGAGTGTCCTCATTGTGGAGGGCCCCAGCCCATCTCTGCTATGCACATGACTCAACACATCAAAAGTCCAGGATGCAAGCACATACATGACCTTCACGTGAAGGTGCAATTAACAAGCCCCGGAAGCTTCAATATGGCGTGTTTGTCCTCTGACAGTGTGCACGAGACAGACAGGCACTGAAGAGGAGATGAAACTGATGAAGCTTTTGTGTTTTCAAGGCAGCAGAGGTCTTTCGCTTTGAATGTCAGAGCAAATCTGCACGGCGTCAGGCCAGGTGTTTCCGTGCCAGAGAGGAGGACGAACACCACAGCAAAGTACCTAAGCACATAATTAGTAGTCTCATATGAAGGGAATATTGCTCTTGGATAATGATTTAATTGGGGAATGTAATGATTTAGCGGGTGCTGGTTGAAGCAGGTCTCAGCCTGTAAGAGACTGTGGGTGGCTGCATTCTGGAGGTGAAAGTGGCTCTGCTGTGGTGTTTCGTAATATCATCCTGCCTTTATGTTTCAGTTAGAGCATGTTGAGATTATTATACCTCAAATCAAAGGGTTCTAGCTTTCATATTTATTTTCATTGTTACATTACCGTTATTTTCAAATACAGACATTAACCGTATTAATATCATAGCAAAACAATCATCTAAAGGGTAAAATCTATCATCCAGATGTGAACAAAATACAGTTATTAATATTTTCTGGTGCAAACATTTTCAGGATCAGCCGACAAATGCTAAGACAAAATCATCAGATATTTATGTTAACTTATCTCAAATTTATAAGGTCCAAAAATTAAGGATTTGGGCTTTAAGAGTCCTGACTCATGAGAAAAGTTAGGATAGATTTAGAGCTCAGTCTTTGATGGACGCATCATGGCTTTATCTTTGTAACGTAATTTGTGCTAGGTAGGATTTATTGGGTTCAATCATGCAAAATCATCAGTACGGTTCTTTAAAGGACCATACATGCATGTTTGAGCCTCATATATTCAATTTTCATACGTTACGTTATTGACACCATTTCCCAAAGGATAAAACCATATTTCAGCTTTCCTGATATTTTGCAAAACCTCTTAATCTTTCAAAATCAAATATTCAAGTGATACACCCACCTTAAAAATCAATGTTTCACCAGCTAATAGATACGCAGTCTTATGAAGTCATGGTCGTTTAAATTTTTCCATAAACGCAGCTCTTCTTTTGGGACTATATTCACCAGCGGAGACATACGCTCACTCCGCAATTTTTATTGCGCTTAAACACTAAAATTGTGTAACTTCAAAAAAAAAAAAAAATCTGAATACACATATTGTTCGCGATGATGGATTTAGCCCAAGAACATTTCAAGTATCAACAAGCTGATTTTAATCGTGTACCAGAATGAAGTGAAACCAAAAAATAATTTAATTCACCATGCTTTTGGAAATGATTGTCAGTAACGTTACATGTATGAAAATTGAATATATTAGGCTCAAATGTGCAAANGGAAATGATTGTCAGTAACGTTACATGTATGAAAATTGAATATATTAGGCTCAAATGTGCAAAATGGATGGTATGGTCCTTTAAGCTGAACTTTAAGCGAAGAGTTGGAGTTGAAGAGGTTAATGTGTGCTGGTTTTTGAAGGCTTGCACTCTCAGTCATTATGAGATTACATCTCTCAGGGCAGAATATGACACTGATATGGGGATACTGAAGCCTGACAGCAGGAAGAGCAACAAAAGAACTTCCTTTCTCATTTCCCTGCTGCTGACTTCGACCGTAAAGTTACAGCTGAATACACACTGAGGTAGAACATGTCTGAATTATATAAGCCCGTGTTTTAAATGTTTAAAACCCTGATCAGTCACAACTCAAGAAACCAGACCATGAGGAAGTTTCATGAATATCAGATATTTTAAGCTAATTTCCTTGTTTTATTTATTTTTGTTTACACTGCACATAAACATCTTCATGTCATGCTTTATCACTTATAATACAAACAGTTAATGACAGGAGTGTATGTACATAACTTGGTCCCCTAGAATTGGCTGTTTTAGCATCTAACACATTTGTAAACAATAACAGAGATCATAAAATTATAAATGACAAAAAAAAAAGAAACTGTTGTATGAATTCTATATTTATAAAAGCTATTAGAGATAAGTGTATCATTATAGCTGTAGTTATGACAAATCAGTTTCACATTTCACCTATTTTTAAAAAATGAGCACTGCTTAATTTTTTTGTACGCAGCTTTGAATTCAGTCTCGCAGGAGAGGTTGATTGATAAATTCTGAGCCCAGCTGAAGGAGCTCAAATTCAGTTGCAGTTACTTATTTGTCAAGACATTTTTTTTTTCCAGCTCTATCCCAGTTTTCAGAAAATTCCCTTTCTTTTCGTCCCAAAAAAATCCTCTTCAGTTGATATGACATCATTTGAGGCAAAACAGGTTTCAGCTGAAACCGTCTTCATGTTTGGGAAGCGGTGTAAATCTGATGAAGCCACATCAGGTGAATAGAGTGGGTGTGGAAGTTGTTCAAAGCTGCAGTTATGGGTAGTAGCCAACAAGTACATAATCTCTGCACACTGGTCTCGTTTGACCACATTGTACAACTCACACAGCCTTGATGATACCTCTGCAACTCATAAATTATAATAACTTAGTTCATGTTGGTTTAGAAAAACATCTCAGGAACTGTATTACTTATTACAAAAATATTACAGGCCTTAATCATTTCCTCCTGGGCTGGGTTTGGAACTTATCAATCAAGGCTTGTACATAAGAGAATTGTGCTAAACAAAAATTGAAGAAAAGATTAAATGAAAAATGTGAAAATCAGCTAAAAAAGCATTAACAAAAAAGCCGAGTTGTATAGTTGTTGGAAGAACAAGATAGCTGCAAACTGCAAACTGACTTTTCTCTGATGAATGGGGCAGGAACACAAGAATACAGGGGTCAGAAGTGCTTCAGTGTAAAATTCCACTTCTCGCTGTGCGGCCCCGTAGGTATAGGTGTAGTGTGTCAGATTCCAGGGCTCCACTGCTGCAGGTGTAGGTGTAGTGTGTAAAATTCCACTGAGTGCTGCTGAGAGCCACTATTAAGCTAAGAGTGGGTCTTGTGATTGTGCCACTCATTCATCACACCACCCAACCTTTCCCTCGCCTAACCCGAGCTCCACTTAGAGCACGTCTATCCCTTAGTGCTGCCATGGGAGGAGGAAATGACTTGACAAAAAAAAACAAAAAAACAAGTTGTGCCTGAATCTAAAGGGAAGCCTGAAATAACATGGTCAGGAAAATAAAACACACCTTTCCCTAATGGAGTGTGTGTGTGTATGTGTGAAGAAGCGGGGTCGTTGCTATGGTGTCAAGTTTTGTTTTTCCAAAATGGTCGCTTTAGTATGAGACACTCCCTACCTCCTTCCCTGGAGGTGCATAAACATCACAGAGGTGTTTGAGGTAACCAGAGGGGNCACTCCCTACCTCCTTCCCTGGAGGTGCATAAACATCACAGAGGTGTTTGAGGTAACCAGAGGGGTGCTGTTAGCTGGGGTGTTCAGAAGTTGTTATCAAAGAAAACCAAAGGATTACGTGTTTAGACAAGCCATCCGGTGAGTAACAAATTAGCATTTCGCTTAGTCACACATTTGATATGAAGGAATTTCAGCCTACACAGAGGTATCTTCAAGCAAGTCCAAGCTAAATTTAGAGACAGCATGAATGCATACAAAGTCATTTGAACGATATAAATGGGGGCTAAGACTTGCAGCTTTGCTTTAGGGCACTTGAGTACAAAATTAACATAACGCGTTAAACTGAATGCTTCTGAGATTTGGATTCCCATCAGGCACCAATCTTACAAAGGCGTCAAACAAACTGATCCACTTCTGTAATGTGTAACTGACAGGAGTACCGAGAAACCAGGCAGGAAATTATCCATGTAACTGAAGTCACCATTAAGTTCTAAAATGACAAAAGATCATCACCTGCTGACCACAATCAGCTGTTGTTGTGATTAAGCCGGCTGTTAAGGCCCCAGTATACTTCATAAAAATAGCACTTTTAGGGCAAAAAGACATCTGTCACGCTCAACACATGGTGATTCGTGCTATTTTGGTGTTCATTCTGCAGGGCCTTGTCTTTTTTCGTTTCTACTTCTGTTACCCCAGCCCAGACCAAGTCCAAATATCACATGGCTGGTTGTTTCAGCAGTGAGGGGCTTTCCTCTGCTGCTGGAGCAACATGTCTAAACTCCACATTCGTTGAATAAATTGAGGATATTCTCTTCTGTCTTGCGTCTTCCTCCTACTTAAAGGATGAACAGACCCTCTCTTTCTTCATCTTCTTTGTATCGCTACAGCCATGTTGAACACCTCTCTCCATGGAATTTAAGTCTCTTTCCCCGCTTCCTCTGGTGACAGATGACTTGTGACCACTTTATTTTCTAGGATGTGTATCTCAGATGTGTCCCTGAACTGCTTTTTTTTTTTTTTTTTTNTTTTTTTTTTTTTTTTTTTGCATTTTATCATCTTATGTCTTCTGAAGTAAACCAGGGCCTTTAACTGTAGTAAGACAATGACACTGCAGTGATTAGTAAATGTTGCTGTCATGCTGCCAGTGGGTAAAATAATAACTAGCTCTTTGTCAGTAAAAGATAGTAAAACAGTAAAAAAAAAAAAAAAAAAANAAAAAAAAAAAAAAAAAAAAGAGCAATCAAATTTGTGCAGTTAAAGGCAGATTACAATCCTCATTGTTTTGTAGCCGAACGCATCATCAGATAAACAAAAAAAAAAAACCTTAACAGTTGAAATCCAAAATTTAGCAAATCCACTTAACTGAAATTATACAGAAAATAACATGATAGCACTTTCCAAAAAGAAAACGCTTTCTTTTTTAAGAAAATCTACGAAAAATCGCTAAAGTCCACTTGTCCAAAGTCTTAAATTCAGATCAGACTACTGGTTGTCACACAGGTTTGGCCCGCTCCCTCTTCAGAAACTTTTTTTTCTGGATCTCATTGAGGGATAACGGTATGGTGCAGCATGAGGGATTCTCCTTCCGGTAGACGATGCTTTCCTTAATGGCCTCTTTGATAACCTACAATCACCAAAAAACAAAACCAGTGTAGAAAAACAACATTATCTAGTACCCCATCTCCTAAAAAAAATTCTGTTTACATTATTAAAATGTATTCTCAATTTCTTACAAAAATTAAGTGGATAATATTTTAAATATAATGTATCAACAATACCTAACGACTACATTTCTTAAGAACAAACCTACATAATTTGATGAACAAAATATGTTAAGGAGGAAATGTAACACCTCCAAAAATACGTTCTTTATCAACATACTGACAGAAACAATCACATTAAATGTATGCGAACATATGTGCAAAATGGCTACTAATGCCAGTTTTTCAATGTTATTTTCCTACAACATCAGCTAGCAGCAATAAAGAATGTTAAAACGGTAAAGGTTAGAAAAATAAAAACACTCGGTTAATGTTGTGGTGGTAAGATTGTGGTTAAATGAAACAATGGGCACTGACTTCCTGTTTTTTTTGGACTTGAACCCATGACTGTGGTGTCACAGTCCGTGCTTTCTCGTCCACTTTCTGATTAATTTTTCATAAGAACATCGCACTACTTCCTCCTTCAGCACAAAATACCGTAAATGAACATAATCCTGGAACAGTAACATGTACCAGGAAATGTAACTGAGAATTTTGTATATAACCGTAATTCCTATAAGAGAGGGTTACACAATGTGTTTTAATATTCATGGTTTTCCAGGCATGGATTGTTACAGTCCTAGATTAGGGCTTTTCTAAGGTGGTATTGATGTATTTGGTCCAGTCTCATCCTGAGTGCTAAACCCTCTTTGATTTTAATTGGCATCACCTGTGTTATTAGTATGAAATGCCTGAGTGCAGGTGTATGCAAAAGCCTCAAAATGCTGCATGTTGAAGGGGACAGAGTCATTTCTGTGGCCAGTGAAGGCTCATATTTCATATATAATCAAATAAAATATTGGCTGGTTACTTTATGAAATAAACCAAATCAGCTGAAAACTGATGTTGGCTGCAATTGGTGGATGGAGAGCTGGAACACCTGAGGAGTTTGTGATCAACCTGAGTCATACAAAATCAGGAAGAAGCTTTGGCTCAGACTCTTTTTCCCTTTAGCCACCTATGATCTTCACCATTTTGAAATTTTGTTTGCTTTTTCTAGGTTAGTTTAAGCTAATTTTAGGAAATGTTAGCAGAAGTTTTGTAAGCAATTTATTCTGATCACCAATTTTTTTGGTTTTGGCCATCCTGAAGATTTCTACTTCCAATCGCATTCTTTTTCTGTTACAAAGAATGAGTTTATTGTTAAAGCCAGAAATGCTTACATATGTCTACATACATTAAACTTAAACATAGAACATGCACACAAAACCTTATATTGTACATTGTACTTACACACACACAAAAAAAAAAAAACCCTCCACATATGACCTAGAGCTCTTGACTTATAAAGGTCTAGAACCTGCCTCTTCTAGTAACTCAAACTCCTTGTGATGGGTTCAACTCTCTCACCATAACTGCAGCAGTCTTCCTGTGTAAGGCTCCATTATATATGTTTTTCCAAAAAAAAAAAAAAAAANAAAAAAAAAAAAAAAAAATGCATAAGATGAGGGATTCAGCCTCAGCCCTGGAAACCAGCTCTCATCTGTTTTACCACCTATGAATTTTTGGTCATTTTAGCTTAGCTAGTTTAGTAACATGGGTGTCTTTCAGATAAAAGTAAGATAACTTAATTTTCATGCTGCCTGTATGTTATTTTTAGCAATGGATTATTTATAAAACTCTTACCAAGATAATTTTGCATAAAGCTTTTGACTGACATAACCTTTAGGCTGGAATGTGTTTTCCCATTAGTTAGAGCTTCCTAAATGAGGCTCAGTTCCTTCCATGTCACACTAATAACATTGGGGTATGGTTACATCCCTGTAGCTATGACTTGCACACTAAAAGCCATACTTGATAGCAGGACTAAGGTATTTTCTGAATGAGTTGATATTTTGCTGGAATCAAATATGTTGCATCATATTTCTTCTTTATTCAGTAGGGATGTGATTTAGTGGAAGTCTGATGTCTTACACACGGTAACACACCTACACTAGACAGGACATGTACTATCCAGATGTAGACGAGCCTTTGGAGTTTGTGATATTTCACAACAGATACACCAGAATGTAAAACTAAATACCCATTTATAAAGCTGACATCCTTTTGTTAATGTTGAATGAGGGAGTATTTGGTGTCAACATCCCTTATTAATAATATAAGGACAGGACTGACCTCTAGGTTGTTGAGAGTGTTGAACTCCATGAGGTCATGGAGCCGCGTGAAGGCCTCGTTGGAGTACTGGAAGTTAAAGGTGGAGTACGGTGTCTCAGGGTCATCAAATATGTCAAAGTCTGCCACTTCCTTCTCCTGCTCCGTCTCTCTCGGAACACCTGGAAACAAACAAATAAATCTTTATCACATCCACTTTAACCCTAACTCTAACTCTAACCCACCAAGATGTAATCCTGCCTCGAATGAGATGCAAATATGGTCATGGGTGGTAATCTATGTTTCTCTGACCTCATGTGTAACCCCACCCTGGGATCCGTGATGTAGGGACGGGGTTGGCATTGGAAACAAAATGTAGCATATAACAATATTCTGAGTAAAAATATCAGTCAAAAAATATATTATTTTTATTAAAATTCCACAAATATTGTTTATTCTCAAGAAAATGCAATGACATAATTTTTTATGTGGTAGAAACAAAGAATGCAACTAAAAGTTTTTTGCTATATAGTGCTTTATTCTGTATTGTCACTGTCCAAATTCTTTGACAAATATCGCTGATGTGCGATTGAGAAAGTGTGGGACATTTGCTGGAGAGTTGTGATTGCTGCCCTCTGCTGGATTTTAAGAGAAGTGTGACTGGATTCTATCAGTGTCTGCTCCACATAAAGCTCCAACATGGCTTCTGAGAAATTCCATCCGCAAAATGAAAAATCTGTAAAAATTCAACGTTACATTAGGAAAAAGACACATCAACAGAACTATGTTTATTGTTTCTAATACAAAATGTAAATATTAGAAACGTTGAGGATGTTATCAAATTATTCTGATAGCTGGATAGGGACAATAATGTTAGGGGCAGTTATATTCTGTACTGTGATTTTTGTGAAGCTAAAATGGTGTTGTGATAATGTCAACATCACTCATTCTTAGTAAAATAAAAACAATTAAATTTTCGGCAAATTAAATTTTATATGCAATTCTTTATTCCTATCTCATTTTATTGTTCTGCCTCCCTAGGAATGTAAACCTTTTGAATACACACTGGACTATCCCTTACAATAATGCTATAATTGTAATCTCTGAAAAGTTGTCATTTTAGAGATAAATGATTTCCACAGCACAGCAACGTTACGCTGAAATTTTTAATATATACTTTCATGCTTCTACTGTGTGCAAGGATATAGATAAAAGATCAAATGCTAAAACAAAAGACAGCAGAAAATCTAAGATTCCAAAAATGATGCCATGATGCCCCATTTGCTTTTTTTTCCTGACAGGAAGTCCATTTGGATAACTTCCCGGTTTGAGTGCATGAAGCTTATGTAATGTCCATAAACAGAATGAGGAACTATGCGGGCTGATGATCTGGTGAATGTAAAGAGACGGTATATAGCTCAGTGGAGTGGAGGAGTTAAAAGGTTATCTGCTTGGTGTTTCTTTGTGTGGTGGCGATGTACACGTTGTTTACACATGCAATGTTCCCACTGGCATGAGAGATTCCCCCAGACACCTGGCTCCTTATGGGACCATAATTCACCCAAGTAGCTCATAAAACATTGAACATGCACACTGTGGTCATGTCTGTGCAAGAGAACACAAACACATACAGTCACATGCATACACCAAAATCCAAGTATGCTAAAATCCAGGTATGCTAAAGACACATGATTTCCACCACTAAACCACAGTGAGCCAGAGCAGAAAATGTCTTCAGGATAATTAGATGAGCGGGTCTAACATTTAATGCAACATTATACCCTGAATACAGGCTCCAACTGACCAAAAATTGTGGAATTCCAGGGTGCAGCTTCGAGGAAGTCATGCCTCATAATCCATGACGGTAAAATGGCAACATTATATTTTTATGAAAAGCCTTGGAATTTTTTCCCCCCTCACACAGAGAAACCCCAACACATGCACATACTTACCGGGTGCTTTGAATTTCCTAAAGTTGATGTTGACCAGGACAAAGTGGATGACAATGGGGCAGTTCTTTTCGCCTTTTTTTGGTTTGAAGACGTAACACTCCTTCAGGCCCTCGCGATCAAAAACCTTGGGGTCAATCTTAGGAAATGGGAGCTTGTTCATTCGAGCCCACTTTTCAGCTAGCAGAAGCTCCTAAGATGTAAATTTTACAGGTTAGAAAACTTTCTTATAAAGTTCCAAATAGATTTACAATGTGGTTAGCAAAAATGTCAACATTTCTCATCGTTTCTCTGAAACTTCCCTGAAACTTGTGTGTATTGTTGAGCAACTGGGCAAAACCATTTCCTTTTGGGAAAAATAATGTTTTCGATGGTGGGTAAAACACTATTCAGTATACAGATTTGCAAGAAAACTGAAAAGTCTATGAGAAAAATGAATTGAAAATCTGCAGAAGGAACACACGGTGAAGCTAAAGTTTGGATTCTGTAAAACATGTTATCTTCTCTGCACTGTATGGTGGTAATGCATGATGTAGTGCTGAACCCTCAGCAGGGTTCTGACCTTAAATGGGGGGCTGGAGTCACTGGGTCTTGCAGAAAAGTCAAAGGAGATGATGAGATCGACACCACGTTGCGGCCGCAGGATGAGAGGATAAGGAAGGTTAAAGGTCAGACCACTGTCCACGACATGGATCTTCTTACTCTTCACATCCAGAGGCTCGTAGATACGGTCAAACTCATCTGGATCTAAAAAAAATAAAATAAATTTATTACAATTCTGTTCTTTATCGCCATCTGTATGTTCCCTATAGAACCCAATTCACTTATTTGCTTCACCTAATTGATAAAATATAAGCATTACAACAATAACAATTTGCTTGCACTATATTCTTTATTTTTAAAGTTTTTGACAAAAATAAATGTTTTATTGAGCAAATTACAAAAATACTGTAAAATTTCCATGACAAAGCATATAAATGAAAATGAAATTGTGTAACAGAGCCATCTGTTGTAGTTCTTAAAAGTGTATTTACTCTGTGGCGTACCCCAAGGGTCCATTCTTGGCCCATTTATATTCCTATTTACTCTTATATGCATGAACTATTTGCCCAACATGTGTAATAAAGTATCTCATATTATGTTCATCGATGATTTTTCAAAATAAGAAACATCTTATTTTAGCTGTTACCTGTAACAGCATCCACCTCATCTTCAGGTGCAGTTGAGTGGCACATGTAGTTACTGAAGGGGGAGAAGGGGATGTTGGTGTTCAGATTCAGGCCCAACATGAAATTATGCACCTAGGAAGATTAGGATATCACATAGATAGAAAGAAAATTTTGGTTATTCAAAATGTGAGAAAAGGAAAACTAGAACGCCACTACAGCACAGACAATGCATTGTATATGGTGTTATAAGCTTTTATGGGTTCCAGCAGCCCTGATGCAGGATCATCATACATCACAGTCCTGAACTGTTCTCAAGATTTTTTCAGTCTCTATTTAAGTTCTGTTGAGAAAGGCTACCACAGCAGTCCAAGCAGTCAAGTCAGGTGTGTAGATTAAAATATAAATGGATGAAAAGTGTGTTAGTTAAAGTCAATGTCAAAGATGTTGGCAGGTGGAATTTTCTTCTTGGTCGCTGACTAGCTGGATGGCACAAGGCCAAAACAGGATGTCCGTATTGATGCATTATTGCTTCTGGCCACCAGTGGCAGCACTGAGCTCACTGTGTCAATGAGCACAGCACAAATATGTACCAACTTGAAGTTTAATAGAAGTCAGTTGCATTCTGCATTCGAGGACCAATCCAGGACTGTGATCTATATTATGATGATCATGCATCATAATATAGATAACAGTCCTGAATTGTGATCTATATTATGATGATCATGCATCATAATATAGATAACAGTCCTGAATTGTGATCTATATTATGATGATTATGCATCAGGATCAGGTTTCCAGTAAACATATTCAGTAATATTACACACCTTCCCCGCCCGGCCTTCTCGTGTGTTGAACAAGGCCGAGTCACTGAAGAACGAGGTGATCATTCGCTGAACCCAGCTGGCCTGGGCACGGCGATGGAACTCATCCTCTGCCTCCTGGTTCTCTGAGCCAGCTGAACAAAATAGTGATAACACAGAAGTACAATTGGACATGTTTTGTCAGTCCTTTAACAGCATATGTATGACAATTGATCGGACTTGACTTTAAAGGAACATACAGGTGATTTTGCAGGTGAGCCCATTAGGAATATAGTCCCAGGATAAAATGGCTCTTACAGAGAAATTAAAAAGACTGTGCTTTATCAGGCAAAACATTGAATTTTAAGGTGATTACCTGAACATTGGATTTTGAAAGATTATGGAATGTGATAAAACAACATAAAAACTAAAATATGGTTTTAATTTGAAAAATGGTTGGCAGTAATGTGAAGTGCATGCAGGTACCATTTATTGGGTTCAAACATGCAAAATCAATGGTACGATCCTTTAAGACTAAGAAAAACTGCAATTCTATTTATCCCACATGGGTGAATGTAAATGATGTAATTTAAGGGTACATGACAAGACAAACCATCAGTTTCCTATTCAAATATGATGTGTTTGAATTAGTTTTTTTAAACTTATTTATTTATTTATACATTTAAGCGTTTTCATAAGTAGGACCTTAAAAATGACAGAACAAGTTAGAATAGAATAGAATAGAATAGCTTTATTGTCATTATACGTAACATATAATGAAATTACAGGTGCTTCTCCCTTTGTGCATAAATATAAAGTTCTTTTGCTAATATCATTCACAACTAAGGCTCTAAATGTAAAAAAAAAAAAACAGAATCACCACCTCAAATTATGATAAATGGAGTCTACAAACAAGAAAGTTGGTGGATTAACCGCAGCTGCTACTCTGTCTATATTAAAATTTCCTTCTCATGGCAACAGATGCATGTCAGTGTTACCACAAAACAAATGTGTTAAGGCGTCAAATTTCCGCCACCACAACCAAGTGTCAAAATGTTTGTCCACACTTTTCAAACTCACACATTTATACTGAAGTAGAAGTAACTGAAATACGCTGCACCGTAAAATAACTGTTTGTAAGGCTGTTTGTTGTGAATCATGTGTATCTTTGCTCACTTTTGCGTGGCTCTTCGTCATTGTCCAAACTGTCTTCACCAACGATGTGCTGTGGCTTGATCTGCTCTGTAATACACAAGACAATTTTACTCATCAAAAGTGGACTTCAATGACACTCATTACCTTATTTATACTGTAAATCTATGCAGAACCTGGTAAAATAATCATATTCAATTATTTGGCAACATCAAATTTACTTTTTATTGTTTATCAAAAGTCTCCTGGCATTGGTTTATTTGGAAGTATTACCAAATAAACAAATTATTTTTTTTAAACATTTATACACACTGAAATGCATTAATAGTGTACTGTGAATATTGAGGATTACTGAGAATGAGCATAGGAAGTTGGTTCCTCTCTCTCTCTCTCTCGCACACACACACACACACACACACACACACACACACACATATATTACATATTCAAAGTCAGGAGATATTTTTGGCAGGCTATTTTTAAAGGGAGTTATAGCTGCTGGCATAGGTGTGTAAAAATTATGCAGTCAAAGAGAAGACACAGATAACAACAAGTAACTTGAGCAGACACAAAGAATGTAACAAGGACTGAGAAGAGTAGAAACCTTAATCACCTTCATCTGCGAGAATCAGTCTCAGCAGGTGAGTGAATGCATAAGTAAGTTATGTATCGCTATGGAAATGTTTTTAAAATCAGACCTGTTGTTCTGTCAGTTGATCAAATATAATAAGACATTATCTGCAAAGAAACACAGTGACTACAGCCACTTACAAAAATGCTCCTCTCAATGAAAATAATAAATAAATATCATAACCATATATCAAAGTAAACAAAATGTGTTTCAAAACTCAAATTTATGCTTTTATATGTTGTTTCTGTACAGAGTTAAGACTGAAGGACCAAAAATGGGTCACATGGTAATCAAATGATTCTTGATGTATTTTTGATGTATTTTACGTGAGCTTTTGTTTCAAGATCCTGACACTGGTGTCTAGAAAATTCCTCAAACAATATACTGTTTGAGGAATTTATCGAGATAATTTCACTACATTTGCTGATATTTTTTCCACTTGTTTGAAGAAAATCATAATTTCAGGACAAAATGACTTCATCAGTATTTCAATTGCAAATACTCTCCATCATTTTTCCCCAGCACAAATTAAATTCAGACTTGATAAATACCCAACAATTAATAAACTATTAAAATACTGTAAATGTCAATTTTCTGTGGACAGCTAAATGATTTCATCATAGCTCAGTACCAAACACAAAGAAAGAGAAACAGGAAGCTTACCCAACTCCTCCTCCATGGTGCTGCCACCAACCGTGTCTTTGACCCCGATTACTCTGTTGAACAGAATGGAGAAGGCGCTGCCCCACACACCTGCCACAGCAAAACCACAATTATCAATATATGTTAGAAGCTTTGATTGTGTGTTGTAGTGGTGTGAGGCTGCCGGTATGAGTGTGTGCATGTAGAGGAATAGCATCATTCTCACCCATAAGAAAATGAATCGGGTTTTCCTCATATTTCTTCACTACAGTTCCCAAGAAAAACATGCTTCCGAACAAGTCAGGGGTCATGAAGGTGCCGTACTTTGCCATCCCAATTTCATATGGGCTGAACTCCACCCAGTCTGCAGGCAAAAACATCGGTGTTTATGTTGTAGAAATGGAATAGAATTTTTTTTAACAAAGGTTCTATACTATATTGGAATCTAGCTGGGGTCTTTTTTGTTTGTATGTCCTCTTTGTGTCTGCGTGGGTTCTCTCCAACAGTCACACATGCAACTAAATGAGTTTTTCTGTGTGTGTGTGTGTTGGAATGACAAGTGTGCATCCTGATTCTCGCCCAATGAACCCTGGGATAGACTTCCTTCCCCATAACCCTGCACAGGATAAGAGTATGGATGGATGAATGGACGATTACAGAAATGTACTCAGTCCTGTTACTGTGTTTGCTCAAAGTGTGAAAGCTGACAAACTATGGAAAAAGATGAGTACAAAGCATTTATAATTATATGATTTATAATGACACATATCTTAAACTGTCACACTCACATTAAACCACTAGCAGCCTTGCAGGAGGTGGATAACTTCAAGTCAATATTTAGGAAATAGAAATACAATAAATATCAGGTAGCTGATTGTGAAATTTAAAAATACTGAATTAGGAAAACCTCAGTTAAAATTCCACAGTGAAATAAAAGCCAGATGCATAAAGAAAGTGTAATACCCTCAACTTTAGTAGCTGAACTTTTGGATAGAAATTATAGTTAAATCAAACGACAGTCACTTATTTTCAAGCAATTGCATTTGATTTTAAATTGTTGAATTCATTCCACGAGTCTTTCTTTTTACATCACTAATCGGTATGAGTATGATAAATTAAAGTATAAAACACATTTCAAATGATATTATATCTTTATAACATCTTAACCCCGCTTCGATTTCTAAGTGTAACCTTACCCTACTTAACTGTAATCCTACTTCGACAGAAAAAGAGTCAGATATGTGCTAACAAAAAAATTCAAGCACGCAAGACAACACATTTACGCAAACTCAGACACATGCATGTATGATTTAGCTCTAATCTCTGTCGCCTTTTAGCTCATAACTGCCTCTTAACAGTAGATGAGCTTAAGTCAAGCTTTCTTTTGACAGCAAGGTATTTTCCATTGAGCATGTCATAAAGAAACTGGGGATTCTAAGTAAGCGGGGAAGCATGTGAGAACAGTGTACTATCTGTTTCAGTCACTATCCAAATGTCTTAGCAGTCAAGTATCTACTGTCTGTGTACCGCAAACAATCAGACTCACAATAGACTTGCATCACATTGGAGTCATATTTCTGCCCACCTGATGAATACACAGTACCCACTCTCCTTTTAGCTCTGCTTTTCTCCATCAAATCCTGACAAAAATATCTGGGTCTTTCATTTACTTCACCAGCCACTTATTGAGTTTGTCTCTCAGTCATCAATGCTGGACGGATTGTGCACGATGGGCTTATCAGAGTTTGTTTGTTTGAAGCAGTTGGCTTGTATATGAGAGACATTGAGACTATATTTGTTTTTGTGGCCATAAAAAACCAAACAATGAGCTGAAAGCACTAGAAGCTCTAAAAGATGCAGAGTTTGGTGACAATTCTCCATGGCCCTGTCACTACTAGCTACCTTTCCACATTAAAAAACAGTCACTCTTTAAATAAGTGCTGTAGACACTGCATCCGAATGACATAAAAAAAATTCAGAATTTACTTTAATCTCTGTTTTTCATCCATGCATTCTCTTTATCCTTTACCTTCACCCTGTGCAGGGTCATAGCGGCTGAATCCTGTCTTATTGGCTGAGAGGGTAGACAGGTTGCCAGCCAATCACAGGGCTAACATACAGAGATAAACGAACTTGATCACACTCACATCTAGATTCCAATTCCCTTAACATGCATGACTTTGGACTGTTGGAGGAAACCCAAGCAGATAATTCAATTCAAATATCCCCTACTGCAACTCATTTGAACAGCTCTTGTAAGCTACATCAACAATGAGGAAGTACACACTACTTGGGACAAACCCAGAGTTTTTTATGGTATTGTGTACACTGCTCAGTTCCTTGGTAAAAGCACAGAGCATCCCATCATGCTACATCTTTATAAGGAAATGTGTACCGCTTGGTTATGTTACATGTGGTTAAACTCATCCAATCAGCCCTGGTTACTCATTACGCATGCAAACGAGTTCTGTAAAGGACGTGGGGGAACAAGCTAGCATGGCTGCACACACAAATGCACACACATACAATACACACAAAAACATAAACACACTCACCTGCAAACATGAGCTCAGAAACATCCGGCTTGACGTGCAGACATGTGAAGAGAGGAAGGGGACACTGAGCCTGGTTTACTTTCTCCTGAAACTCGCTAAGCTTGGTGTCCATCCTCTGTGTGAGACAATGTGCCCTTTGTTTGATTTACACTCAAGCAAAGTAACGTGCACTTAAAAAGACAGCATATCATATTTGCAATATTGTATGTATTAATCAGACTTTCATTTCAACATGACTGCTGCAGTCATTTAAATAAAATGACAGTGAAATAAAAATAGACAGAGTAACATGAAGCAAGAAAGGAAGTACTGTATATACTCGACTATAAACTGAGTTTTTATTATTTTAAATTTCACAAAGCAAATCGGGGGGGTTGGCTTATACACGAGAAATTCAAATTCGATCCCAGNTTTTAAATTTCACAAAGCAAATCGGGGGGGTTGGCTTATACACGAGAAATTCAAATTCGATCCCAGAGAAGGAAATTTCCAGGGGTGGAAATACTACCCATTACCACTACCCATGTAAAATATTTTAAATCATACCTTAGAATGAGATATTTCTTGACTAAACATCTTACCCAGCACATTTGCAGCGCTGTTGTGATTGGTCAAAGACAAAAGAATGTGCCGTTCAGAGACGACCTTATAAAAGTGTGGTTCATATACCAGTACGGTAACATTATTTGGTATTCTCGTTCAACATGTTTTGTGCTTTATTAACAAGAAGCTTGAGATAAGATATGACGCAGAATGGAAACGACACGGACTCAGAAGAGGAAAAGAGCATTGTATGAGGCTGGTTTCAAGACACGTTACACAGAGCAGGACTGGAATGAACTGTTTGGTGATTCAGACGAGGAAGAGGAGTCCGGAAAAAAGTTAATGTCAGCTAATGTCAGTTACGGTAATCAGCTGTTTACCAGTACCGGTACATGGATTATTTTCAGAAAATCACAGGAATACTANGTAATCAGCTGTTTACCAGTACCGGTACATGGATTATTTTCAGAAAATCACAGGAATACTATGACAAAACTCAGAAAAAGAGGTAATTTGCTAAATAAATAAATTGATAGACCAACATCAGGAGTCGGCTTATATACGGGTTTCTGAAAAATCTAAATTTGCAGGTCAAAATCAGGGGATCAGCTTATACTCAAGATACAGTAAATCAAAACGAATACAAACGTCAGCTGTATGGTGGCTCTTACCGCTGGTATAAGTGTCTCTCCTATTAACATGCCGAAGATATCAGTAAAAGTAACCGGCTGCCCTGAGGCCTTCTTGGTCCACAGGGCCTGGATGTAGTTGGTGATGTGTTTGGGCAGCAGCAGCCTGAGTGGGTTACTGCTAACACTCTTCATCAGCTCTTGGTTGATGTCCTTAGGGCCTTTATTTGGAAACTCTGGGTGGGAATAGAGTGTAGACATGTACCTATAGGGATAGAGAGAGAATGAGGTATGGCATCAGTCTGAATGTAAGATAAATTGTTCTCAGGTCACTCTTTACAGGCAGGTCACTCTCCTCTTACACAGACCAACAAGGTGTTCAAGTTTGTGCAGGAGGTACTTGTAAGGAAATTAAATCCAGTAAGCCAATCCATAAACATTAAAACTGAGACTGAAATAAGCCAGAGATGCTTGCTTGATGACAGCTTCATACCAGCAAAGGAGGGCAAGTTTTCCAGAGAGGGAGGAGGCACACAGAAAGAGGGCTAGAAAGAAATATGATAGCGATGGAGAAGAGTGAGATTAATATAAGAAGAAATGGGAGAAGACGGGAAATAAACTCACCATGTGGAACCAGAGAGGCCAGCGATATAGGTGGCACAATCCAGGACCCCAGACTCAAACAGGGCCTTCATCACTCCTGAGAAGGCAACCATGGCACGGAAACCGCCTCCTGAGCCCACTATGGCTATCACTGGCACCTGTAACACACACACACACACACACACACACACAGATTATGGAAGATAGAAAAAGAGAATCATAATAGCATAATTACACACTGTGTCATAAACTACTGCTGTGAGATTATGCATGGCTCACGTTCATGCTATCTCATTCTTTCAGCTTGAGTAACTTCCCTCCTGTGCCTCTGAACGCTCTCCATACTACAAGAGTGCCATGCCACTTGCGTCATGTCTTAGCAGCATTTTTCAACTTGTGCTTTCAGATTTTCAGATATTTCGTAATATTCATTAGGCAACATCCCTTCCTTCTCTCCAGGGAGTCAGCCTGTGTTTATCGTTGAGTTAAATTTGAGTGCTCTATTCCACAAGAGTCATTGTGGGGAGAGAGAATTATTCAATGTTAAAGGCTAAATAATCTGCCTGTTATGGCTGTTATCTCGTTGGTCTGAAGCTTCCAGTTCATGAGGCAGCTGACTGAGGGTGCAGAGCCGTCTGTCCAAAACCCCAGAGTGAGAAAATGAAACTTTGCTCAGGGGGTGTATATGAGAACAAGGTGAGGCCCTTTTAGATGCGAGTCCTGTTTTAAGTGAAAATACTGAAATCAAAGGCCGGGTGACCTGGTTTGCTAAACAGGCTTAGCCTCATGCATTTTTCATGTATATGTATATGTTTTTTAATATATTATCTCATTGCCAAAAGAGATTTAAGCTTTAACAAGTGAAAAAAAAACTGCATTTTGCAAAAGAAACTATACAAGCAAGCGATTCATAAATCGCAAAAGCTGTTACAAGAGAATGGGGAAAAGTGCATCTTCCTACTCAGGACCAGTGGATAGAAATACTGTAGCTGAAGAAATCTTAATGAACTCCCTGATATCGTGAGCTATCAGAAATTTTTACTCTCAGCCTAAAAGAAATTTAGGCTGAGAGTAAAAATGTGAGCAACGGAATTGAAATTGACAATTAAACTCAACAACCAGACAGAAAGGAGTATTACAGATGCTAAAAGCTGTCATGTTAAACTGCCACTTCTGTCTTTGTTCCCACCTCGTGTGGAGAGCTGGGGAGGAAACGAGGCTTCTCCATATCGAGCAGCTTCTTGATGCCCAGCATCACTCTTTCTCTGCGTGTTTGTCTAAACATCTTCTCGTTGTCACACAGAGCCAGACTGAACCGCAAATCCAGGTTGGAACTGTGAATACAAATATGGAATATAAGAATGACTAAACCCTAGCATGAATACACTATTAACACATACAATTAATCATGCTTTCTCTTTTCTGTTGCTAAATCTATGGATCAGGTAAGATCTACCTCAGACATCCTCATACAAATACAGTCACGACTTCTAACCATTAGCACTTAGTGAGTCTTCAGAAATGCGTGGCATGTCCGAACTCTCCCGCTGACTATCTGATGCAGTAATGCAATGGGACTTATGATGCATTCTAACCTTACATTACTGCTGAGGCATGCTGCTTTAACTCCTAATTTAGTTTCTGCACTGCTCCAGGTGAATTTCTGTTCTTTCTTTAGCCTACCACCGATTGTTATTATGTATGAACGCACGAGTCTTTACATTAATTACAGTGTAACTGGTGCTAATATTAGAGAAAAGGAAAGGAAATACATACCATACCTCCAGGGACATCTCTAAGTGCACTTTGGTTGCCTGTGAAAACAAAGAGATATGTAGTTATGATGTTAAGATGTTAAGATATTAAAGATGTTGCTGAATGGGGTTGGTAATTCTGTCAACAGGTATTTACAAGGGTTACTAAAACAAAGGAGGAGAAAAGAAGAACAAGGTGGAAATGAAGAGGAGATAAAAGAGAATGGATGGGACATGTAGAAAAATTAAGCTACAGTTTGGTTAATAAAATCATAGTTCATGTTTGACAGATATTGGATGTTTCCAAATTGACTTGTATGTATTAATTGGCATGGATGCTTTTAACACAAATGTAAAGAAATTAATTTTTAATCTTCCAAATATTCCAATTAAGCTTCCTCTTAAGCGGCTTCAAATTAGATTAAGCATTTTTTTCCCACAGTTTAATAACATCCCATAACCTATCATCTGTTTATTTAAGCACTCCATTGAAGCTGCCATAGCTTTATTATTACATCAAATGGAAGAATTAAAGGTGCAATTTGCATCTTTTGATTTAGAGTTCCCTGTATTTCAGCTTGACATATTGGATATTTTTGGAAACCTTGGAATTTTGTAGGAATTCTCGCTTGTGTAACATGAGTTTGTAATGATGAACCTTCTAAAGAGTCTGTGGTGTTGAACAAGTTGAAGAGGACGTCTTACTTTTCCAATGAGAAAAACCTCTGTCTCTGACTTGCCCACTTTCAGTTTGGAGATGTCGTACGATGCGGTCCCAAGTGTCTCATCCATCACGTAATTGGCGTCCATTAATGTTAACTGATTGGAATAAACATACAGTTGAAAATACATTGAGAGCAGCATTAGTTATTCTGGCATGTGTTTATGTTTATGTCCTGAAATCATCAACAACCAGGAAAACATTATGTAACCAATTAAGTTTTATCTTGTCATGAAGTTAAACAACCTTTAAGACATTAATTTTTATTCCCTAAATGATCCTAAGCTAATGTTCCTTGAATCATTCTGATACTACTTTCTAGGAATTTATCTCTTATTCATACAAATATGAAACAAGCTCAGAACAGGTCAGCTATTTTTATGTGGGTTTATGCTCCACTACATCCCAGTTTGTCATCCTGTCCTCATACTAGACTTGCCATAACATGTGTCTCTGACCTCCAGAACATTCTGCTGGTTGGGGTCCAGTATGAAGTGAAATGTCTCGTTCCATTGTGGGTTGATGTCATTGTCGATATGTCGGGTTCTCTTTCTGCTCTCTGGAGCCATGGGGATGAACAGCTCCACGTACGGATCTGGCGTGTCCACTGCAGACACAAATTTGTTTCGATGAGAAATTCATGGTGATCTATAATGTTTTGGAGACTTTTTCCCTCCTTAACACATTTGCAGGCAAGGTAACAGCATAATAGCTACCCTGCAGGTGCTGCATCTATCTAGCTTTCATGGCTCTAATTTTTAACCCTACACTTGTCATGAAAGTGTTGGATCTGTATTAAAAACACGGAAAAAAGTGTTGTTCTGTGCAGCAATGCTAATTAACTACAAAGCTGAAGAAAAAGAGGAAAATATTCAGAAGCATCAATGTTTTACCAATTAACTGCTGTAAATCTAGTTTTTCTGATAAAAATCCTATTTTCCACAGCGATTACTGTGCACGGTGTCCACTCATCTTTTTTGTAGCCAACGAGTCTAGTTTTTACAGAAATCACATAAAAGCAACAAATTCATACTCACGCAGGTCACCCAACGCTCCTTTAGTGACTCTCTCTGCTCGAACTACCGTCACTGTGAATTTGTGAGAAAACTGTTGTTCCACCTGCAAAGCAATAAGAACATATTCATTCAGTTCAGTTTTCCATCAGAGCTCCTCAAGGAGCAATCTGTTCAGAAACAATCACACCCCACAGATCATACAGCTGTGCTATGACAGCTACAGTTACATGATGTATAGTTATGAGTGACTGATGTGCATTAAGACCATCTGGGTCTTTGACATGGTGAATTCACACTGACTCACATCATTCTGAAAGTCTCCAGAGCAGGGTTCAGTTCCCAGCTGTGTTCACACTGTCATTCAACTTTGTTTTCTCACATCTGAATCAAGAAATGACTCAAGTTCTCACTCTCGGTTAAAGTAGTTGTAGTCAAACAGGCCAACTGGTGTTAGATGATATGTAACTCTTATCATATGCATAATAAAACATGAACTGAATTAAAGGCATCTATGGAAGAGTTTTCATCTCTAAACAATGTTCCCTTTTGTAGATATTCATCACTGATCCCACATGTTGTTTAGTCTCTCTTGCTGTTTTGGCTTCAAGGTGTGGCTACTCGTGAGAGACACATTTAACCTTAAACTTTACGGGTGAGGGCGTGTTACCAACTTAGGAAAAGCAAACCTGGTTTCAACTATCTACAAGTTCCTTTATTCCATTATTCACTACCAAAGAAGGCTGTTAACAGATAAAAACAGTTCTACAGGGCTGTGAATGTATGACTCATCACATGATCATCTTTGCTCCTTACAAGCCAAAAATTATGCCTGTAAAGCTGCAATGATAATAGATGGTCTTGATGTTGACATAATTGCTGCATGTAGTTTGCACGAAATGCTCCACAATCAGCAGAAGTGAAGGAGAGAAAAGAGAAATCATTTGTGCTTCAATTTCAACTATTATTTCCAAGAGAAATGACTGCAAAGATATTAAATAAGTTTCTGCATTTTTTTTTTTTTTTTCAAACTAAACCTTGACTCTCAGGTTACTTTATACACACAACCCTTTGTCAATACTCACAATGATATACTGATATGGATCTATGGAAGCCATGGTGAGCTGCCAGGAGAGTAATTCTCACGTAAGCCTTCGTTGAGATGCAAACGTGAACTCAGGAGGACATTTCAGTCATTAGTGGAACCATTTAAAGCCTGATGGATGAAACCCACAGTTAAACATCAGCACAAGGAGTACAGCTTTAACTGGACAGAGTATTTAAATTAGTCATACTATAGAAATGTGATACTCAGAAAGAAAGAAGTCGGCCTCTAAATGGTGCTCTTGGTGACATTCTTCATGCCATATCCACTGGATACATGTAGGAGGGCAATGTCAATACCCATATGAGAATGCATGTCTGTTTTTCTACTTTTCACTAGAGCTACTGTCACAGCCTCAATCTTGAAATGCAGAAAAAATGTCACCCTATTGAAAATGCAAAAGCTGCAGAGAGATATCAGAAAAGCCTTTTGCATCTTGACAGGGGTAAGGGGAAGTGTGCTGAGGCCAAACCCTCGATAGGACTGTGCAAAAGGCAAATGATAAGCTTGCATGTTTGTTGTGTGTGTCTGTGTGTGTGTTAGTGGATGCACAGTATGAATTCTAGCTGGTGGTGCATATTCAACAGATGTGGTGAGATAATTTTCGCTGGAACCCTCTTTTTTACAGTGGGTGAACAAACAAAAGTGATAAGAAATCTGCATATAGTGTGTGTGTGTGTGTGTGTGTGTGTGTGTGTGTGTGTGTGTGTGTGGCATCTCAAGGTCAATGAGGCTTTTTTCAGTTGTTCATCAAAGCGTATCATCACTGAGTGGACCTGGTGGTCTGGGAGCACGTAGAGTGTGTGTGTTCGCAGTTATGGTCACGTAGTTTGCATCATAGTCCAAATTTCCAATATGCTGATTCAGTCTCTCTCTCTCTCTCTCTCTCTCTCTCTCTCTCTCTCGCTCTCTCTCTCTCTTTCTAATAATAGTGCATTAAAGTCTTCCCTGTACTAAGACTGTCTGTCTTAGAATTTTCACATCACATTACTGACAAACTGATATTCTGTAATTTTTTTTTTTTTGTAATAAGTAAAACAGCTAAATAACCACTGGGTCCTGATGAAAACTACATAAGCATACATCTGAAGTCCCAGTATGAATAATGCAGGCATGTGTTGCATACCTAAAAAATAAAAACGCAAAGGTCTTGAGTACAATAAAAAAATTATTTATGGAAAAGTGTAACCATTTACTTTGACACTATGAAACAGGTTATACCTGCTTCTTATTGGCTGAGCAGAATAAGGTCATATGGTGTGAGTGTATAATATGCAATGATGGACAAAGTTTGTTAATGAAGTTGGATGACGAAACTATTATTAATTATAGGTCCGTGTTTGTAGTGCTCTCATATACACTACCATTGTAAAATAAATCTTTACGAATATAAAGCTTTTATTATCACTTCGCCCACTAAATTCACTCCTTTTGCTTATTTTCACACCGATCTGTCATCTTTCAAATAGACTACACGTCATGTCACGTTCAATGAAGTGTATGTATTTACTAATAATAACGCGTTTTGAGTTTCCTTATACTGTGAAGTTGCGTAAAGGCAGAAGTTCAAGAAGATACTGAAACCACAGCTACACTGATCTCCTTTTAAACTCCCCTCCAAGCCTGCATTTCCCCCAAACCATCACACTGTTAAATAAAAAGACGTGCCTACATACCTTAACAGAGGAGCGCTATCAACTAACAAATCCTGACAAATTGTCATGCTGTTGGAAAATATCGTTCCACTTCTTCGGGATTGGAGATGGAGGAGGCGCTACAGATTGTCTGCAGACGGCAGTCGGCAGTCAGGAGCCTTGCAGCCTAACAAGTTTAAGGGAGAATTAACAAACACAAACTACACGAAAATGAGAGGAATTTTTGTTAAAATCAGTACAACGTTGCTTCAGAGCAAGACCAAGCAGCGAAAATCTCCCAAAGAAGTAAGTAAATGATAAACCAGGCGAGCCTCCTGCGGGACTGCTTCCCACCTCTCCAAATGCGCGCTGGCAGTACGCAGCGTGTCCACCTGAGGGCGCTACTGTGCGGAGAGAAAAACAACGGAGTGGGAAAACACGAGGACAATGCTGAAGCTGGAATAAACGAGCACAGTAGTCAAATATTCCCTTTGGGTCTGTTTGCTGGTCATGTCTGGTTCATGATTTGTAACACAGAGATAGTTTGTGTCTATTAAATTTCACTTTCTCTAGTGCGCTCAAGACAAAAAAAAAAAAAAANCAAAAAAAAAAAAAAAAGTAGGACACCCTGTTAATTTGCACAAGGAAGTAACAAGGAGTTTAACGAGGTCTGTAAATTCGTTCGTTCCTGCAGCAGAGACTCTATCGGCCGCGGCGAATGTTTGCAATATCCTATATACCTTCTAATTTGATTAATTCTGTGCCTCATAATGAACAAGTAATTAAAGGTTAGCCAGGACCCAAATTCATCTTTATTTTTTACTAACATGCAACACAACATAATTCCACAATGAATACTAATAAATAAAAGTCCCTCAAAACAATAAAGAATAATTAGGACATGTCAAATTATCCGGAAGGAATACAAAATATTCAGGTAGTCAGATGTTCATTTCGCTGTAGCCTAATTTCATTATTTTAGTATCATTTCATTAGCAATACCAATTCAACTACCAATAAAAGAAATTTACGGAATAAATCTCATCAAAGGTGGAAAAGTTGTTTGTCATATGATTCTCTTTCACTCTAATCTTAAATTAAATCGTATCCATGTGCATCATACTCGTCACCTCATTGAAATACAGCACATACTATACAATATAGATAATACTTTTATGTCTAAAATGTTGCTTTAATAAGACAGTGTGAAATTTTGAAGATTTAAATAAGAGTAGTAATAGATAGTTGTAAAGTCTGAGGGGGGTTTGTAACTCACTTGCATGAAAACAAAAAAAAATTTCCATAAAAAGGACTAGAGGAGGAGGAAGAGAATCGCTCAAACTGCAGTAATATCTGCTTGGTGCCAACATATTAAAAAATAATCTCAAATCCCTTTCGGAAGAAGATATTATTTGATTGTGTAAGAGAAAATATTCCACGCAGTCAGATTTCACTGGTCGACTAATCAAAAGTCGTGCAGTTTCAGTCATTCAAACAGCTCTTGGCACCGCCGCGCGCGTCGATGTGGCCATTGACGTCATCCCGGACCTGGAGCAATAAAAGGTGATGCAGGAGCGGCAGATCTTCAGATTCACTTCCGCTTGAGAGAAGACACACGCGACCGGAGAGAAGTAGAGAGGACAGGAAACGATATAAGAGCAGTCAAAGTTTTTGGAGTATGAACAGAAAAACAGCAGCGCTTTTATTTTTGGCACTGAGCTTTCTTATCTGCGAAGGGGGTAAGCGGAAATATTTCTGTCTTAAAAGTTCTGTTTCAGTTCTTTATTAAGTTTTATTTCTTACAGTTAAACCTGAAAATTTTAAAAACCTTGAAGTCATTACAATCCAGAATGTAAAATGTGACTATAAGAATATTAGAGTATTATTAGATTAGTTATTATTAGAGTAGAGGATTATAAGAATATTAGAGTATAGAATAGTAGTGATATCTTGTGATCACATGTGCACTATATCCATCCTTTGGATATTCAACAATAGAATTTTATCTTTTTTTTTTAACCTAAACACCTGGCAGACATACAGATATATATGCACAATCACATCATACAATTCAAACACAAGTATGAATTCTAAATGACCCCAAACGTTTTCTGTTACAGCTAACCCATGTTGCTCAGAGCCATGCCAGAACAGGGGCGTGTGCACAGCTCTTGGATCAGACAATTATGAGTGTGATTGCACACGTACCGGATATTATGGGCAAAACTGCACAACACGTAAGTAAGAATTGTATACCTCAGGTGAATTTAAGTTAAGATTAATTTATCGTGTCGATTTCCACATTTCACATTTCCTCTTGATCATCACAGCTGAATTCTTCACCTGGCTGAAAGTGTCTCTGAAGCCATCACCCAACACCATCCATTACCTTCTCACACACTTCAAGGGTTTCTGGAACATCATCAACAACATCTCGTTTCTCAGGGATGGCATCATGAGATACGTGCTGACATGTAAGTCTCTCGAGCTGAGTAATATGGTTACAAATTTCTCCATAATGCATCAAAGTGCTTATGTGTAAACCCTATGAAAGACTTTTAAAACATGAAAGAATAATACCCCTTTTTCTTTATTTCCTCTTTAGCCCGATCCCACCTGATTGACAGTCCTCCCACTTTCAATGCGGATTACAGCTACAAAAGCTGGGAAGCATACTCCAACCTTTCCTACTATACACGCACCCTCCCCCCTGTGCCAAAGGATTGCCCAACCCCTATGGGAGTTGTAGGTGAGCGTGCTCTCTGTTCGTTTGGAAAACCTGTTTTCTCAGATTCTTGAACCCTGAGTGAAACTGGATCGGCCTCATACATCACAGTAATCACATCATGATACTACCTAAGCCACTCAAAATATCCTGAAGGAACAATTTTACAAAGATGTGTTTACAAAATTAAAGCCAATATGACTGGCTTGGTTCTGTATTCTGTTATTTATGTTCTGAAATGTTTCTCCAGGTAAGAAGGAGCTTCCTGACGTTAAGCTTTTGACTGAGAAACTTCTGATGAGGAGGCAGTTCATTCCAGACCCACAGGGCACCAGTCTGATGTTTGCCTTCTTCGCCCAGCATTTCACCCATCAGTTTTTCAAATCTGACATGAAGAAAGGACCTGCCTTCACTCTTGCTAAAGGCCACGGGGTAAGGACAAATCTTAATTGTTTCATATCATGTCATGTTAGATTTCAGCTAGGAAGCAGAGAGACAGCAGCTGAAATGAAACATGTATTAATAGTATGATTTGTGCTTTCAGGTGGACCTCAGCCACATTTATGGAGATAACCTGGAGAGGCAACACAAGCTCAGACTCTTCAAGGACGGCAAGCTGAAACATCAGGTAGGGGAATGAACAGATGTAGTTCAAACAGCCTTAATTTTGAAGACTGTAGAAGTTTCTTACAGTTTCTTGTATAACTTAGATCCTGGATGGAGAGGTCTACCCCCCAATAGTCAAGGATGTTGGTGTTGACATGCACTACCCTCCTTATGTGCCTGAGTCTCAACACTTCGCTGTGGGCCATGAGGCATTCGGCCTGGTCCCTGGTCTCATGATGTATGCCACTATCTGGCTCCGGGAACACAACCGGGTTTGTGATGTCCTGAAAGAAATTCACCCTGACTGGGATGATGAAAGGCTCTTCCAGACCACACGGCTCATTCTGATCGGTGAGTTTGTGAGATACTGATCTTCAAAGTTAAAAATAGAAATATAAACCTGCGACAGATTTTTTATTATATTGATTCAGTTACTGTGGGGGTTTTGCATACAGGAAGTTGTACTTTTTGACATTGCAGAATGTCGCCACACTATTTCTCTACTATTTCTGTACTAGAGCATAGTGTGAGAAACACGCTTTAGTGCAAGATGTGTGAATTTCATTGCACCCTTCAGAAAGAGGAAACAAATTTTATAATAATAGTCTTCTAATATCCATAATGTCCTAAGTGTATAATATATCATCTGTCCTATAGGAGAGACCATCAAGATTGTGATTGAGGACTATGTGCAGCACCTGAGTGGCTACCACTTCAAACTGAAGTTTGATCCTGAGCTGTTGTTCAACCAGCGCTTCCAGTACCAGAATCGCATTGCATCTGAGTTTAACACTCTGTACCACTGGCACCCACTGATGCCTGATTCTTTCCAGATTGAGGAGAAGGATTACAGCTATAAACAGTTTGTCTTCAACATCTCTGTATTGACCGAGCATGGCATCAGCAACCTGGTGGATTCCTTTAGCAAGCAGATTGCTGGACGGGTAAGAACTCTTGATGCTGTAGTAGCCAAGATTAGTTTGAGACTGTTACACTTTTGCTACTTTAAGGCTATATACTAACTTTTTCATGACTATTTTAGGTTGCTGGTGGTCGAAATGTCCCAGGAGCAGTTATGCATGTGGCCATGAAGTCCATAGAGCATAGCAGACAAATGCAGTACCAGTCTCTCAACGCCTACCGGAAACGATTCTCCATGAAGCCCTACAGCTCATTTGAAGACCTCACAGGTGAGAGGAAGCAAAGAGTCATAAAAATAGCATTAGGCTAAAAAGGATGACATCAGGAGATAAAATTTTTTAAAAAGGTTATCTTTGGGACATCAACATGAAGTAAAACTGCATCACTAAGTGCAGACAGACTAGTTTAAGATACAGTGGGGTCCAAAAGTCTGAGACCATGATGAAAATACTTCTATTATGCATTGTTTTTGAATTTAATGCAAGATTTTTCATTACAAATGATGATGTCATCTTAACAATTTGAGTGAAAAGTTGAATCTTTGAAAAATATACATGAATTTATCTTAGTATTTGGTATGCCTCCCTTTTGCTTTAATGACAGCATGCACTCGAGTCAGCATGGACTCCACAGGTTTGTGCAAAACCTGATGCGCCAAGTTATCCCAGCATGATTTAACAATGTTCAAAAGAGCTTCTTGTGATGTCAGACTTTATGATTATTTCCAGATTTACATGGAAAATATCAGAGATTTTCAGTGTGGTCTCAGACTTTTGGACCCCACTGTATTTCAAACGTAGTTCTGGATCGTGATCGTCAAGGAAATAGTTTGGACAGTGTTCCTACAGTTTTGGAAATGAGGAATGTATTTCCTTGCCTCCAAGAGCCAGATGTTAATTTTAGCTTGAGATAGTGTAAGCAGTTTGGGAGAGATAGACAAACACCTAGAGAGGCCTCCTACTCCCATACAGAGAAGAAAACTTCAAGCTCCCCAAGAAGAGAGATTTTAAGCATTGATTAAAGGTTAATTGTGAATTAGGAGTTGAACAAAAGAGAAAGAGACAAGAAAAAGAGAAAAAAGAGAGAAAGAGACAGCTGCATTTATTATTTAAAAAAAATTTCATTGGTCATATTTAAGTTTGCAATGCGAGAAGCCAGACTACGTCACTAACTAAACATCTTCCTCTTTGTAACTCAGGAGAGAAAGAAATGGCTGCGTTGCTGGAGGAGATGTACGGACACGTTGACGCTGTGGAGCTCCACCCAGGCCTGCTGGTGGAGAAGCCCAGACCCAACTCCATCTTTGGGGAAACCATGGTGGAGATGGGAGCCCCTTTCTCCCTCAAGGGCTTAATGGGAAACCCCATCTGTTCGCCTGAGTACTGGAAGCCAAGCACCTTTGGAGGCAGCGTGGGTTTTGACATCATCAACACCGCCTCTTTGCAGAAATTGGTCTGCAATAACGTCCGCGGCCCCTGTCCTGTGGCATCCTTTCGTGTGTCTGGCATTAAAGAGACGGGGTCCATGATCATTAACTCGAGCACATCCAACTCACGCAGCAGTGACATCAACCCCACTGTCATCCTGAAAAAAAGGACTACTGAGCTCTAATTGTAATTTTATGTAGTTTTTAATATCTATTTATTTATTTATTGTGCCTTATTTATTGTATTTATAAAACAGACTGGAGAAAGAGCAAACCTGACTTTTTAATGCTGATTTTGTGTGGTTATCAAATATTCTGTTATTTATTGAAAGAATTAATGTATTGTATGTTTTTTGTTACAGTAATTGATGACCTCAGAAATAGCACTGGCAATGTTCTTAATATTTTCTGAACCTTGATACTTGAAGATTTGTTTACAATTTTAACCACATTATACATCATATTCCTGTTTGCTGCTTGACTCCAGTTTAGATCTATTTAACTGCCATATTTCACAGAACAACTACAGTACAGAGATCTACTGTCCAACAGCGACACTAATCTGTGACCTTCAGGACTGAGTTTTACTCTCCTGATCTGATTTTACCTAAAGTGCGTTCTTCAGTAGGCCTGGGTACAGATTTTTTTCTACTTAAAACTATTATATATTGTGATTTAAATTGAAATAAATGACTTAAATCTAAGAAAAAGAGTGATTTTTAAAATTGTATCTTTCATAGAAAACTTACAGTATGATTATATGGGGATGAAGATAGTCATGTGATATTGTGTTTTCATGGACCTGCAAGGTTTTTGCTAATAAATGCTCCCATGAACTGGTGCACATTTCTCAGACTGAAGTGACATTGTTGTTTTTGCCTTTCTGAATTTGATTTTGTCTCTTTGAAACTTTTTGTTTGACTACTTCAGAAGCAGTTTCTCTCGGTGATCAAAAAAAAAAAAAAAAAAAAAAAACATGAGCTTTTCCTTCCAAACTGTTGCAGCATATGGCAATCCAATTGGTATCAAGGGCCCTCCATGATCAACTCTAACAAATTAGCGGTTTAAATGCCACACCTAAGGATGGGCACTTCCTGGAGACATTTGTTTAACTGTCATTGCGCTTTGACCTATAAATGCTGATGCTAATGTAATTATGAGGTTTTCAAAATGCAAGTCTGAGACACATTCCTCCACGTAGGATTTCTGCGAAGTCTGATCAATAATATATGAATCATTATGTGTGAAACACAGGCAAACAATTAAAAGCTGTGAGGACCATTTTTACAATGGTGCTGTCTCATTAACGTACAAATTTGTACATGTTAGACACATCCATTCATCCATTTTTCACCACTTATCTGGGTCCAGGTCACAGAGTTGTTAGACACATCATTACCTCACATTTTGTCAAAATCAGGTATTTCTGTGATGAAGTGATGAATAGATGAAAGCACAGACAATCTGAGACATTCTCAAAAACTGAAAGCCAGTCCTCTACTGACAGTAATACATTTTGCCTTTATGAACTCATATGATTTTCTAAATCTTCTACTGTATATGGACCATAGTTTTATTGTAGGTCAGACTTATTTTTAATGTCTTTCCTAATTAATTAATTGTAAGATATGAAAGACCAAAGGAGGAAAACAGCCTCTCATGAATATGGATGGCAGTAAAAACAGACCAAACTGTTCTGTCTCACAGGAGTAAATTTAGTGATGCTTTTAACATTATTGTCGGTAAAGGTTTTTTTGTTTTTTAATTGGAGATTTTGTTGGCGGTCTCGGAGTGCCTTCATGTTAATTGCATGAATCAATTACTCCATTATAATTAACCACTGAAAACATCTATAATTACTGCGGGGGCCTCCATACATGAGAAACTCCTAAAGGTGAGAAACACACTGTGTAAAACATTTTCATAAGGATCACAACAGTTTTATTATCTTAGACAATTTGATCATGAAGAGTCCTTGTTTTAGCCAGTTTAATTCCCTTCGTGTCTACATACTTTACTTTGCTTTACTTTCACCAAGGAGTCAGTTTTCAGACATGTAGGTACTTGTCAGACTTGGGGTGATCTGTGTGATCTGAGCCAGGATGGCATGAGCTACTCAATGTGTCACAGATAAGCCGTGCTGTGGAAGATAACTCATTGTCAGAGGAAGAAGAAAATCTCACTGAAACCTGCAGTCCTTTTAATAAAATATCTAATCATTACAGAAAAGATAAATCAAGACATACTGGTATACCAAGTAATACTTTCTGTGTAATGGTATTCATATGACTTTGTGATGACTTTGGATTAGTAATATTCATAACAGAAGACGGAAAGGAAATGATGAATTGACTGTATAAAGTCTACTGCAGAGATAAAACTTTCCATTAGTCTGAGGTCCACGTTGACGGGAAGAATTTGCACTTGCATATGAGGTGTGAAGAAAACCTTCCAGTTTGAATGTGACCACAGCAGCACACTGCAGACAGGAAAGCATGCTCAGCACTATAGAATATGGCAACGTTGAAACAAAAAAAACAAAAAAAGTTATTTTTCTAGGGTATACTGTCCAAAACAAACATGGTGTGGAGCAAATCCCCTGATGGACTAGCTGCACAGTAAATGTTGAGTCAGGGCAGGAGTCATCATCCCTTCTGATCACAGACAATGACAAACTAAACTTTCCCATCAATTCACACATTTTGAACACTAATATGAAGTTTAAACACAATCACAAAAATACCAGAAAGTGACATTAAAATAAGTCTTGTGCATTGGTGGTGGGGTTTTTTTCTATCTCATAATCTTTGTCTCTCACATCAAAGGACAAGGTGTAGGATGTCCTGGTCCAACTTGTTATGAAAAATGACCTAATTGTGCATGCACACTATTTATTTTCTCCACTCTCAGTTGCTCAAAATAAAATATTATTCTGTTGTGCAACGACATACTGCAGGTCCAAGTCTATCAGATCAGCCAGGGGATGATGCAAAACCATCTTGCTTTGTGTTTGTGCAATGAGCATGACAGGCTGTGGGTCCTGGTGTGGGAGACAGTCAGGAAGTTTCACTCTTTTCCCACTGACTGGCCCTGGCCTTCTCTGGATCCAGACCGGGTGATGCAGTTACGTGACACCCTGCAGATGGCATGAAAAGGGGTCAACCAGGAACTGGCACCACCTGTGAAGCAGGGGCACAAAGTAGAACCTAAGTTCCTGTTGAGCTAAGAGAGTCTGTAAAATCCTCAGTTTGTGCTGGCTGAGTTTAGAAGATGTTTCTGATCTCTCTGTACTTCAGAGTTTAACATGAGAGAGTGATTCCTGGAAGAAACTACTAACAAATATAATATAGACACTTTAAGCTGCAGTCATTTAAGGCTTAAAGGATCATACATGGCATGACCATATAGGCATGTTTGAGCCTAATATTTTCAGTTTTCCTACATATAATGTTACTAACAGTCATTTCCCAAAGCATACTACTGGAACAGTGAATTAAAAATGTTTTTCCTATTTTCCAGACCACCACTGGTTTCATTTCCTTCTGGTACACTTAAAATCTACTTGTTGATACTTGAAACATTCTTGGGATAGGTAATCCATCAGCGAACAAGACATGTATCCAGGTTTTTTTTTTTTAAAGTTTTGTAATTTTAGTGTTTAAGCACAATAAAAAGTGCAGAGTGAATGTATGTCTCCATCTAGGAATATAGTCCCAAAAGAAGACCTGCATTTATCGAAAAATCTAAACGACCGTGACTTCATAAGATCTGCGTAACTATTAGCAGGCGAAACATTGATTTTTAAGGTGGGTGTATCGCCTGAATATTTGATTTTGAAAGATTAAGAGATTTTGCAAAATATCAGGAAAGCTATTATATGGTTTTATCCTTTGGGAAATGATTGTCAGTATTGTAGCATGTATGAAAATTGGGATAGGTAATCCATCAGCGAACAAGACGTATCCAGTTTTTTTTCAAAGCTATAATTAGGCTCAAAGATGCAAAATGTCCGGTATGGTCCTTTAAGATTGATCTTGAAACTCATTTTTCTCTGAGCTAGTTCCTTAGTGTAAGAGTTAGCTGTGTTTTGCTGATTGAATCTGTATCTCATATTTCATATATGTTACAGTACATACGTTGTCACGTAAAATAAAAAGCTGATATCACAACAACAGCTATAATATCATCTGATTTATTACAATATATTAACATTTTAAAGTAGGGATTAAATTTGCAAAGAAATAAAAGAGAGAAAAGCAGTCAATTGCTTTGAGAAACAACAAATATTCATCTTTCTACTGGGTAATTTAAAACTATGAATAAATTATTGGAAATTAATTTTATGTCTAACTAACCATTCAGTTGTGATTGCACTAATCACTACATCTAATCGTGAACCTAGTAATGCTTTTAGAGTTTCGTGCTGTGGGCAGGGTTAACCTCAGGACAAACCTTAATTGTTGTCATTGTTTATGATGATGATGTCATTCTTTCTAAATGGTCTTGGTTTCACTTGGACTCATTCACACATTCACACTAATAACACTTCAGTTACAACGACATTTCACACAGACAGGATTGTTTATGTCATAGCAACTGTAGTGAGGCAAGGTCTGAGGCGTGCAGCGTGACGTGTGATTTTTAAAATTCCTGTCACAGGTAGTTTGCTTCTACGTTCCTATTTCTGTCTGTGTTACTCCAATCATTTCTTTTTAAACTGTGCATGAAACATTCCTGCCAAAGGAGGAAGATGAGACAGAGAATAAGGGTGCAACAGTACAGGCAGGTGAGATAATCCCAGGATTTAAAAAAAACAAAAACAAACATATTTCAAAGAAAGAGGGAAGGGCAACAGAGATTCTAAAACAATGAAGCCTTGTGCAAGAGGAAGTAGACATGATGATTCACCTTTTATGTATCTGTTGATGTTTACACCTCTTTGGTTTTTCTGGCAAAATCAGGTGAGACTTAAATTCTACTGTATTCAGATTCACTTTACTGTGGAAAATATGTGTAATGAGTCTAAACAAAAACATTCCAGTCCTTTTTTTGTTTTTTTAATAGAAGAGTACAGGCCAATCCCTAACATGACATGATCATTCAGGAAGTCAGGATGTCATAATTGATCTGTGTGTCATTTAAACAAATACTAAAGATAAAGTGTGGGTGGGTTAGGAAAGAAAGAAAGAAAGAAAGAAAGAAAGAAAGAAAGAAAGAAAGAAAGAAAGAAAGAAAGAACCGCATCTTATTGGCTTCTGTCTCCTATACACTCTCCCTTTCATGAGGAGAAATGCCTGGCACCTGATTCTGTGTTTCCACTTCCAATCCGACCCGTATGCTTTATCTGACGTGTACATCGCAGGAGCATTCCACATGGAGAAACACTCGGTTGTATGTAACAGAGCCTTTTAAGGTCACACAGGAGGAAGAGTGGGCCCTCATCATCCATGACACTTATTTACAGGATGATAAAGAAGAAACAGCTGTCATACTCAACCTGTCACTCCACACACACTCAGATCAAGAAGCATCACGGTGCATCACACAGACACACAGTCACATCATGTCATTCACACACACACACACACACACACACACACACACACACTAACTCACGCACTCACACACCCAGACACTTCACATGCACACAACACACACATGCAGCATTAGCATACATCTTATGAGAATATTTGAGGACATACAGGAACAAAACCCACACGATGACATCACACACAATGACATCACACTCCACAGATGTTAAAGATGATCTTTGTTTATCTAACTCCACTACAAGCTCAGACTTAACTTATAAACACAGAAGTTGGATTGTTTTTCATTGTAGCATTAAAATATTTTCATCCTCACATGTTTCTTGCTTTGTTTGTTTGTTTGTTTTTACACGAAATGTATTACAAAAAAAGTTCTAAACTGAATTTAACTAAACTTAGTGGAAGGATGGCATAGTCATGGGACGAACCCATTAAATTTTGGTACAGATCCAGATCCAGGGACTGATCCAGGAATTTTTTTTTAATGATTCCTTAACAATCTATATATATATATTTTTTTTTTTTNATTTTTTTTTTTTTTTTTTTATCCCATAATAGACTACCAACAGGAGCAATTTGGCCCTGATCTGGATGGATCTGCTCTGTGTGCCCTTCTTGTTTAAGTAGTGTATAAAGTGTTGTACTTAATTTCAGTTTCAAGGAACTGGAACTTTGTCAGGTTTTTATTGTATTAAATTAAATTTCAAATGGCTCTCATCCGGGTATGAGTCTCTCGGTCTCTCTCTCTCTCTCTCTTTCTCTAGATTGGGATTCAAACCGTGGTCTGCCATGTGCTAGATTGGCAATTTACCTCTGCATGATGTCATAGTTCTTAGTTCTTTTCCGGATGCTGGAGAAACGTAAGCAATTAATAGGCCCAAAATTTGACCTTCAACTACCACAAACTTAACAAGATCATGGGTTTCACTTGACATTTTAGTCACCACACACACACACACACACACACACACACACACACACACACACACACACACACACACAGACACACACTCACACTCATTCCTTAATGCTAGTGCATGCTGTCAATGAGGACTATCACCTCCTGTCACTCATAGTGTATCTGGTAACTCTGATCTCAGCTCCTTTCTCATTACAGTAATGACTAACAGTTACAGTGGACTCATAAAATGTCAGTTATTTGCTTTGGCGTCTCCCATCTTAATAATTGGGTGTTTCTCAGCTCATGTCTTTGACGCATACTACGACGGTGACACTTCACAACTTGCATGTCCGTCATATTTGTTTGCTTATCTTTGTCACCCTGTCACAATTCTGGTTATTTTGGAAAATAGATAAACATCACCGTAGCAACACGTTTTACTACTTGATGAGAAAAAAAATGAGATAACACACCTGATTTGTTGGCAGCTAACACAACTGGAAGCAGAGGGCATAGGTGTAAGTGAGGCAAGAAAGATCTGAGTATCGCCTTTATCCTCAATATCCTAACACATAAACAGCTCGCCATGTAATTCAGAAATTCAGAAATAAGGAAGAATATTGAGTGAAAGGCTAAAAGCTCTCAGTATTTTTCCCTTTCAGAATAAAACGTGTTTTTCATTATATCCGTCCCAGCCTGAATAAATTACGGGACATGTTTGTCTTTGTTGGAAAACCCAAAGAATCAGAATCCACAAGGAATCAGGATTTGGCCGCAGATACTTTAAGATACTTTTATCATGAGGTCTTAAAAGTGGTGCATATTGTGTGTGTGTGTGTGTGTGTGTGTGTGTGTGTGTGTGTGTGTGTGTGCCTAAACAATAACTGATCCATTATTTGGGGATTTTGATTGCTGGAAAATTATTTTCTAAGAATTCCTCAGGATTTTGCATTTATTTAGCTGCACAATAATACTCTTTAGTAATTTTATTTTCTTGAAGTCGTTCACCTAAAGCAGGGGTCGCCAACCCGTCGATCGCGATCGACCTGTCGATCTTTAAGACACTCAAAACAGATCGCAAAGCATTAGGGAATAATAATGTATTGTTTTAACCTATCAGAATTTATGTCATTTATATATTTTTTCGATCCAGCCAATCCGGAAATGTTATGACTGTTCTCCTGTCTGATTGGCTGGCTGGATCACGGTACTGCCGTGGCCGTGAAGCCACAGAGCCACAGTCATTCAAATACAAGTTAGCAAGCGGCTAGCAATATGATAAAATGGCGGAGAATATGCGAAAGAAGCCAAAAACCTACAACTTTCATTCCGAATGGGAGCACAAGTTTTTGTTCACTTTGGTCAACGACAGACCAGTCTGCCGACTTTGTAACCAAGCAGTTGCGCTGGCGAAAAAAGGCGACCTGGAACGACATCCCGTTACTAACCACCAGAAATTTAAAGACTTCCCACCCCAAAGCGCTCTGCGTTCCGCCAAAGTGACTGAGTTGAAGTCGGCATTGAAGACAACAGCTGCTGTTTACCAAATCCACAGAAAAAAGAAAGGCTGCAGCAGAGGCCTCATTTCCTGTGAGTAGCCTTTTGGCCAAGCACAAAAAACTGAAGCTCCCTGTGCCTCGTTAAAATAAACTGCATGTAATGTATTGCAGTCATTCATATTTTAATTTCTGCCTTCTTGGCTGATTTTGAGAGAAGGTGAGGATATCGGTATTTCACTTCATACTGTGCCTTGACAAAGCACACATACAATAGTCTGAATTAAAATTGTTAAAAATGGACTGTTTGTAAATAAAAGAGGCAGTATTATTCAGCATTTAAACATTTATGGGTGTTTATTTCTTATATTTATGAACGATAGATCTTGGCCTATATTTAGACATGAGAAGTGATCTTGGTTTGGAAAAGGTTGGTGACCACTGACCTAAAGGAAGTTTTTTTTAGTCCACAAACTGTCATTATCTTTATTTAAATCTTATTGAAATATTTAATTTCATACAATGACTGTAGATAAAGCTTATCAACAACAGACTTATCATCAACCGACACACACAGTAGAAGGAAAGCTTAAATTATGAGGTACTGGTGACCTAATTTGATGAGAATGTTATATGTCTATTTAGGCTTGTTCAGTTTTCTGGGAACAGAAAAGTCATATGATTCTGGATCAGAAGTATTTCTTTATAAGAAAAAAAAAATCACAAAAACCTTTTTGAGAACACTTAATGGACAATAATATGTGCAATCTCAGTTTAGAATACTACATAAGACAAATATATAGGTGCAGCCTACTAAAATAATATAGAGAAGACTTTCTGAAGCTGATACTAGAGTTTATCGTTGTTAATTAGAGGCAAAACTACTACTTTTTCCTTCTGCGTTCCTTCTACAGAGCCCTTTGAGTCAGAGCTGTATAAGGTACTGTAAAATCTTAAAAAAAAAAAAAAAACCAAAAAAAAACAGGGCCTTAGATGTTGGCTTTAGAGGGTAAATCAATTTATATTCAGAATTTATTTACCATGTGAAATAATGAACAATTAAAGTAACATTTTTCTTTTTATATTACAGAAGATCCTTTGCTTTTGCCTTTTCAATCTAAAATTCAGATCATTCTAATGTTACTAACTGCATGAAAACACGTCTACCTTGAAACCATAATCTACTGTTTAGAAGACCAAAAGTTTGACCAGTAAAGCTTATTGTGCCATGATTACAGATGTGTTAGACTATGTTTTCTTGTTTGTTTGTAAAGCATACACACCAGATTATTTCCAGTACATATGCCAGAAAACCTTAACTTCAGAAAACCTCATTTTATCATCAATTGTAGCAGTTAATTCCCAGGTAGGGTTACCGTATGCTATAGTAAGTACATACCCTTTATAGTATTCTGAAATAGTATTACAGAATGAATTACTGAGCAAAATCATATATGATATATGAAAATAAGTACAAAATCCTAGAAAATGCCAAAAGCCTATATGTTCAAATGTGTGTAAAAATGCATTATACATAAAAGTTAATTCCCTTTACTAGTGTTTAAGTTTTAAACTGTTAAAAATTTGACTGGACTCTCCCATGTTTCATATCTTGTGCACTCATCCTGTTTGACCAAACGGAACTTTACTTTAAATTCTAGTGGAGATTCCAAAGTTTCTGAAGACACCAAAGAAATATTTCAGGTAGATTTGGGGAATTTGGTATTAAATGAATCACTAGGCATCTAGAATAATTCCATTTTAAGTAAGTGTGCTGTCATAAAAACACGATGCCTTGAGTGTGAACAGTAATCAGTTATTTCAAACACTTTGAACTGCCATAATCTGTATAAAATTTAGTATATAAACTTAGCTTAATTGAGTGATTGAGGACCACTCAGTATAAGTATCACTGAAAAGTATCAACAGAATATACGTGCAGCAATCTGTGTGGAAAGAGATTTTCAGAAACATGAATCAATCAGCTTCCCAGAATGAGTGGGATTTTCCTGCTTTGCTTTGTGTTACTGCAGCGACTCCTAGTGGTATCTTCCAACATTGATAAAAGCCTGCGTCACTTTTTCCCTGGGAAAACTTTGGCAATGGATTTCGGCCCCTCAATGAAACAAGAAACAGTGTCATCATTGTAGGATGAGAAATATTTATGAATGGGCGAAGATAGTAGTAGCAAGAGCTGGATGGACGAGGCGGATGACTGCTGTCGAGTCACTTTGTCCTCCCCCTCTTACATACTTCTAATGCTATTTGGACTGCCCTTGGTGTTGCATAACACACACACACACACACGCACACGCACAAACTGGCAAACAGTGAACCAAGGGAGCATGTAGAGATTTAAATCATTGAACCACGAGAGATGTTTTCATAATAGCCAACTTTCTTTTCTTTCCCAACATGAATAATATGATGATAATGATGATCATGATGATGATGATGAAGGAAAATTACTGTCCCTTTAGTGTTGGTTCACTGTTATTTGGAAATCTGTAGGTGCAGTTTTGGAGTCCATATAGGCTTGGATTTATTCACATGTTAATTGGAAGGCACATTGCCAGGAATACAGAAATCCCAGTAGAGCTGAATGTGAACAGGTGTTTCAACATCTGAGTTCACGGCTAATCCTGATTACATATAGGGTGCATGAGCAAATATGGAGTTGTACATTTGTTTTGTTGTTGAATGATAAGCACAAGTGAAAAATCTTTCACCTGCTCTTATGAAATGAGAACTGGAAGAGACAAACTACATAGAACACCAAAGACAAGATGACCAGAATTACAGCAGTGAAGACCCAGGCTTCGTTTAATTTGATTGGCTGTTCAGTTATGCACTGAAAGTATAGAGAAATCCTTCATAACCTATACATTTGTATATCATATTAAAATTTGTCAGTTTTCATTTGTTACACTATTAAAGGCATATTTCCAGTAATAAATGACAAACCAAGAAACATTTAATTTTGGTGCTGAGACACTGTCTGTCAGAGCAGTGAGGAAGGCTGAAATCAGTTGTGTTAACCAGGAAAGATGAATGTAAAAAGTTTTTCTTTTATTTTAATCTTCCTCACAGTGTTAGATTATTTATTGCTCATTATTTGTTTGAGTCTGTCAGGATACAAGTTTGAAGAGTAATTCAAGAATTTTATTTATCACATACACAGAATGCCATGCTAGTACAACATACAGTGAAATACTTTTTTTTACCTGATAGTTATCCAGACTGTGCAAAGCAAAATACTATTTAAAATGTCATGCAGTTTCACACAGTAGAGGTATAGATGATAATATCAAGATATAAAAAATATATAAAAATGTTAACAAAAGACACACTATGCTAAAATGCAAATATAGATAATATCAAGATAACAAAAGTATACATAGTAACTAACAAAGTGTTAAAAAAAAAAACAGTGTCAGATTGCACATGATGTCCTTGTGGCTTGCTGGTTATCAGTCGTATGGCGTGAGGGTAGAAACTCTGAGTCGTGAGAGATTTTCTGTCTGTAATTCATGTTTGAGTTGTACAAAAAATACCTACATAAAGATAACAAACAAAAAAATTATACAGACATCCAAGACCATCTTAGACCACATCCCAAACTTCACAAAACCTTATTACAAACAGCTTATATCTAGTTTACATTCAAGTCCTCATATAACCTTTTGTCAGAGCAGATGACATTAAAAATACTCTATGCTTGCTTGTTTTGGTTCATCTAATTCTCTTTAAGTGATTTATTGATGGAAAATGCTGTTCATTTTTCCATACAAGGTTGCAGACTTGGACAAGATTAAAGGTGTGTCCTTTAAGCACACATGCGTGAGTATGTGTAATTAAAAGTAAACTCAATTAGATGAGATCATGCAAAATAGATTTTGCTTCACAGCAGAGAGATAGATAATTTCTTATGAACATCTCTGTTGGTTTAGTGTTTGGTTTTGCTTTGTTTTGTTTGTCTATGACTTTGAACGCAGGACATTCGTGCAATTTAACACACAGAGAGAACAAGCAGGAAAGAGAAATCCTTCAACAGGAGGAACAATTGTTTTGGAGACCGCAGCAAATCAAAGAAGAAACAAACATTATTTCTAATTTGCTCCATGGAAACTCCATGAGTTTTTTCACATGCAGTCGGGCAGACACATGTACCATACGCACCACATGTACCACGCGGCACCAACACACACAACAAAGCACAGATGGGTGTAGTTAGGCACAAAATAGGTGTGTGACTTTTGACCCTGGGTGCGTACATAGCAACATCCAAAGATCCTACCATGTCTGCTGCTGTGAGTGTTGTAGCATCTTCAGCCAGGAGAAAATGTTCATCAGAGCTTTAATAAGTGGTTCAGCACTGGTTTGTTTGTCAGCTTTGATCAAAGAGACCATGCATGGCATGTCTTCTCCCTCAGCTTTGTAGCCTCAGCCTGCAGGAAGGAAGAGAAAGGGAGGGAGAGAGAAAGAAAGTGGATTACATGCGGTATCTAACCAGAGAACTACGGACCCTCAGGCCCATGTCACACCTTTCATTCAGTTTTTCTCTTACTTACAGTATTTTCATTAAATTACAATACATATAATAGTGATTAATTAACATTAAATTTAATAAAACTTTGCTTAAATAGACCAAAATTTTTCCAAGTCAAAAAATCCTGGATTGTCTTTGAGCAACACAGTATTCCAAATAGGTAATGTGCCAATACAATTATACTGATCAAAGTTATTAGGTATACACTATTATATATAATAATATAACTGACACTAAAATCCTGAACAATATTAACAAATTACTAAGAAAATTCAGATGTATAATGTGTGATGAGGCCTTGGAGTTTGTGTCACGGGTGGGTTCAGGAGTGAGGACTCAAATGCAGGCTCAGGCAGATTATGTGAAAAAACAGTCTTTAATTTCTGTCCAGGCAAAATAACAACGGATGGTGACACAGAATGAACTTACAGGAATCAGGCAGATAATTCAAAAGGCAGGCGGCGACAAAATAGAAGAATCAAACCATCAAACATAAAGGCAGGAAAACCAGGAGACAAGAAACAAGCTAACAAGACATGCAAACCAGCAAACAAGACAATCTGGCAGAAAACAAAGGAACCCAGGGTTGTATAAATACTGAAGANTGCAAACCAGCAAACAAGACAATCTGGCAGAAAACAAAGGAACCCAGGGTTGTATAAATACTGAAGACGTGATTAACTGATAGAACACAGGTGATGTAGAAAACTGATGGGAAACTAAACAAAAACTGGAAGTAAAGCAAACTAGACAGCAACAAAACCAAGACTACAAAATAAAACAGGAAGTGACCAAAGAACAGATCATGACAGTTTTTCATTAAGATTGGGATGTTGCTGCCTTCGGGTGCCACTCTGAGGTTCCCTTCAGCACCTTTTTCAACTGACTTTGGATGATCCTCTTTGTTGATGAAGCACTTTTGTGTTATCTTTATGTTTGTGCTGAAACAATTTTACTTGAATAAATGTTTTACAGTTGACATAAGGATGCTTCTGTCTGTCCACAGCTATATAAAGCACCTCTGTCTTCTGTTTTGATGTGCATTTTTGTAAATAAAATAGTAATACTGTAAAAATTATTGTTTTTTTGTTTTTTTTTTTTAAATCAAGATATATCATTACATTGATTATTGGCCTGTCCCTTGGTACAAATTATGCCTGCATAATTTGAGCTATCTAGTGATGTTTGGGCACCATAGGCATTAGCAGAAAATAATTTTGACTCCTGGGAAGAGTATGTGTGTGTGTGTGAGTAATCCATAAGCCTGGAATATTTAATTTTCCCACTTTATATTGGCTGTGTCAACAGTGGAAGTGAAAGCTCTTGAGTCAGAGCAGCAGAAATGTGTCAGCTGTCAGGCTTCAGAGCAAGACTGGACTTTCAGACAACCACTAATAACCTTGTAATATTGCTGTCATAATACTGAAACAAACTCAGTTCCTCCTTGTGAGGATGATTAAAATGTCAGAAAACCACATTGAGGTCAGATTTTGTCCACATGAAAAACACAGAATTACAAATGTTTCCTTTGTTCTTACAGACAGACTCATCAGGCTCAAAGAAACTCCTCAAGCAGTAGAGAAAATCAAGCAAACGAACAAGTCTGACAACATTTTTAGCTACCACTACTGAGATTTTAAAATGATAAATCATCAAAATGATAGTGAACCCAGTTCTCAGGAGCATAAATGCCAAAATAACTACATTTAAGAAGAGTTTTGTAATAAAAATGACTGGATTTCTCTGTTCCAACAATCTCAAGAGGTCGAACCAGTTAGAAATACAGCTATTAATCTCAAGAAAAGATAAATTCTCTGATGTGTGGTACTTGACATTTGAATGAAACAGTCTGGCCAAGTAAAAAACAGCACTGTGTCAGGTACAGCCTGACCTCACCATGGCAACGGACACAAAAGGAATAATACATACCTGCGATCTGAGACCCCACACACCTTACAGGCTAATTAATCAGGTAAACATGTTGAGAAAAGTCATTGCTTAATATAGCTTCTACCCACACTATCTCATGTTTGCCTATGGAATGCAACACATGCCATGACTCATCCAGAAAATGTGAGATAAGACAAACCCGCCTGTTACCCATACTGGATATGTGGGCCAAACTTTGAAGAGCCAACAAAACGTATCATTTCCCAACTACGCATTACCGCAAAGCTGGAGATGTAAATTCCTGACATGATGTCTGATTGTTGATCTTCAAGTGTGTGAGTCATCCAAGCTTCCTAAAGAATGAAATTCATTAGCATCATACTGGATGTATGGAAAAGGCTGTAGTTTGGGGGATCTGGGTAATTTGGGGATCTGGGGAAATGGGGTAACCCTAGACCTTGAGTTCACGTAAACTGGTGTCATGGAGCATGTGGTTCATATCAGATCATGCTATGCCTCTCAATAATTACAAAAGACAACCGAGATGATTATATACTTACACGTGTGCGCACACAAGTACATGCACAAGCACTTCCTCTTGGTTTCCATCTCTTGAGCTGTTGTCCTAATGTATGTTTTATATAATTGGCTTTTTTCACTTTGTAATTTGTCCACTTTAATTATTTTTATGTCACTTCTTACTCTCTACTCCTTGTAAATGTATAGTTATAACTCAATCAGAGCCATTTATATCAATATGTCTGTATTTTTGTCTGTACTGTAGGCAAACATGTAGAGTAATACATGGATGGCATTATTATTATTAATATTATTCCGTCATTTGCCAAACAGAGTTACTGCTAAAATCAGTTTATAAGATGAAATACACCAGGTGAGGAAATACATGCGCAGAATGCTTACGTTAATTACCGTATATGCAAATGAATTCAAATGAAATAAGTTTACATGCTTGTGTAAATTGATTTAAAATTGTGCAATCTAGGCTTTTATAGGGTACACAATGCTGATTTATGCCAGTTTCCATCTGATTATTGTCTTTACGTTTGGGAAAAAAAGCAATTTATTGCCTTAAATTGCCATGTAAATGTGCAGGAGTTGCTCCCAGGCATCTTTTCAGTAGATTTCAATTAACTTTGGTGTAAGTTAAATTAGTTATGTTAGTGTACAAACATATTATGAGATTCTTTTTGTGGAACAGGATCCAATAGCACCACCTTGAGACCATAGAAGCTTTTTTTTTTTTTTTTTTTTTTTTTTTTTTTTNCCAAACCTTTTTTTTTTTTTTTTGTTTTGTTTTTGTTTTTGTTTTTTTTAATGCCATACTGTTTTCTTGTAATTGGACAGTTTTTTGTGGGTGTGGCCTGTTAGACATTACCTGCTATAACCCTTGAACACATTTCAGAGAGAACTACACAGAAGCAGCACACACAGACACAGATATAGCACAAGAGGCTAATACTGGATTCTGAACTGTTGCTGACGGACAGTTTTAAAATATACGGCACTCAATAATCTGCTGGATTTCATTTGGCTAATCTATGTGTATTGACGAGAATAACGAAACCCCACCTGACATGCATGCAGTGTGCCTGAACAAAACCTACTAATCCTTTAAGCCAATACAGGACGCAGACTCAGAGATGAAGGACACAATTCAAACACGGTTGTATGAGCTGGCCCGGAAAATATTATATGGGTGTGAACAGCATTTGCACTTTATATTTGCTCTGCAGTGATTCAGCACTCAACAAAAGGAAACCTTAGAATAGGGCTTGTAAATAGAGATAAAGAAGAAAGAGTGATTGAGATATTATACACCCATGCTGGCTCAGAATGCAATGTTTACCCTTGTTTTTAAGTTTGGGGTGATGAGAATAATGGGTTTCTTAATTTACTCTGTAAAAGTACAGAAGAGAGAAAAGAGAAGTGTACCACTCATACCTGTTGTTTTTTGCTATTCATTTATAATTCAACAAAAACGTGTCTTTGTGAGTACAGAAATGTTTTTCTGTCTTTAAAGCTGTAGTACTTAAGGGGATGTTTTAATGAGCAAACCATATTTCAAGATATCAAGAGGCAGCAATAACACATCGCTAGACATTCCGTGCCTGTGTTTTGTGTTTGTGTGTTCAGTTCGTGTGAAACCTGATGCCTTGCAAAACTTTAAATACCATAGCAGAGAACACGTTTATTTTAAGTTCATCTCGGGGATAATGTGTCCTTGCTTGATTTAACTCTTTACAATGCCATTTATAATCTTATAATAATACTTTCCTGCACAGCATGAAAAGAATAACATTGCAGTTTTTTTTTCTTTTTATAGAATATGTTCTAATTGATGGCTTAATCAAATAAAGTCTTAGATTTCTGGTTAAAAATCAAAGTTTCTAAAAGATTTGTGAAAAAGAATTGCATTAATTTGCTCTCTCTCTCTCTCTCTCTCTCTCTCTCTCTCTCTCTCTATTCTCTTCTTCTCTTTCCATTGTGTGCAATTAGGCCTTTATCTAGTAGAGGCTTCTAATTCCTGAACTGAAATCCTCTTAGGACCCATGCTCTATTTCTGTTTGGTCTATAGTGTCTTTCTTTGAAATCTCTATTAGGCCAAGCTCATTGGCTGGACAAGGCAGACACATGCACAAAATAACACACACTGTCCAGCAACAGACAGCTCAGTAAAGTGATCAAGTGTCGGCCAGGTTGGCGACTAACAATCAGAAGACTTCATTGTGACTGGTAAGAAAAACTCATTTAGGCTTTGCTATTTTATTTGAGATGATAGAATAAAATAGTTTAAATTTCATGTGTAGAGATTGAAGTTTGGTTATCATTGAAAGTAATTTTAATGAAATAATGTAGCCTGTGCATCATTTAATTTGATTTGAGACTTCAGGCCAATTTTATGTTATGTTACAACATGGGGTATCTCTAAATCTGTTTTTTTTTTCTTTGTCAAAACCATGGCTTCTGTGAAGAAATTTGGTACTTCGTCTTTACAGTGTCTTTTGGTTGGTTGTCTCTCTCCANTTAATTTATTCATGTCATAAAAAAAAAAAGAACACACACACACAGCAATTCTCTACAGATTTGTGAATTGGAGGATGACCACAACAGTCATCAGGCTACATCAGGCTAACACTGGATAATTAGTCTGTTTAATCCATGGATACTCGTTTTGCATAGGATACACTATCTACTGCCAAGCAGTGTGAAACAAAATATATTAACTAGTCATTACAGTTTATATGTAGTGCAGTTTGATTTCACGTTTCCCATAAACAGATGCTGCAAAAGTGCAACACATTTAATGCACATCAAATTAATTTAGGTTTAGGTTTTTTGTACTTTTTCATGGTTTCAAGTTCTTACTGTGATCAGTTCCATTAAAAAAAATGGCTGCAAGTGCTAACAGGAAGAAAAAGAGATCTGATTGCATAATCCTCTTAGAGTGCATTAAAGTAATTAAGTATCACAGGACTCGCTTAGCTCTGTCACAGTGCAAAGAGCTAAAGCTATAGCCCGATGATTACCTGATGAAAACAAGTGTTAGGAGCCAAAAACAATTTAAAAGAATTAAACATTTGTTCATTTAGACATCTACAATAATCATCAGTTGTGTCACTTTTCCTTCTTACAGTTGATCATTGGACTGATTCTGTCATTTTTCCCTGACAGGTAGCTCACAAGCAAAAAGACTGACAGAATGGCTGAACTGGAAGAGAGTGTGACCCAGACAGGTGAGGAGAGACAATATTTCCATATATATATATTGTCTGTACATCTGTGCAAAAATAATGATTTGCACTTTCAGTACATCTTGTAAAATAAGGAAGGACAGCCACAGATGTGTGGAGCTTTGGCAGTTTAACAGACAGGCTAATCTTCTTTTGCTACAGCTCTTATGCAACAGTGGTGCAATTAGTAGTACTGCCATGAGTGTTGACGTGAAGCTTTAATCCCCAGTGTAATAGAGAACATGTAGCCCAAAGCCTACCAACCACACAATCTCTTTACGAAGGAGTAAATTGATCATCATCATCATCAGAACTTCACTGTCATGGATGCTTGTAGCTTGAGACAGAGTAGAGTTTGGGTCAGAATGCTTTATGAAAACAATATAGTTGTATCATGTGTTGTCCCTCTCAGCAATGACATGATTGCAGTCAGTAGCTAGAAATCTACTATATTCACTATCCTTCAGTAAAAGATTGCTCAATAGAATTTGCCTTCTCCACAGGTCCAAAAGGAGTGATAAATGACTGGAGGAGGTTTAAGCTGGAAAGTATGGACCAGGAAAACTTGCCACCTGCAAAAAGGGAACTGCTAAGACAGATGTCATCCCCAAACAAGTCAAACGAGGATTTCAGAGGAAACCGCAAGGTACAACACAGAGCAGATAGACCATAGCAAGCATAGTAGCCTCTTAATCTGTTGAACTTTTGAACTAACTCTAAACTATGTAAACTCTATAATATTACAGTAGATTTGATGTTTGGACATTGAATTGCTAAAGGCATCAAAACAGGACGCTGATATCTTTTTTGCAGTGCGGCTCCAGTGACATTACAAGCTTCACAAATGTAGAATTTATTGCAGACCTTATTGTATTGTATTGTATTGTATTAGACTGCATAGGTGTACCTAATAAACTGGAAACTCTGGTACAGTCTCACAGTCAACAGAAATTGCAAATAACTCAATAGGCAACAGATACCATAATTATTCCTCTTATATCACTTCTAGATGACTGTTCAAGAGTATGAACTGCTGAAAGAGGAGGATGAAGGATGTCTTAAGCAGTACAGAAGGAGGTGCATGGAGGAGATGCATGAGAAGCTCAGCTTTGGACCCAAATTTGAAGGTGTACATGACCTGGACAGTGGAGAAGCCTTCCTCGAAGTCATTGAGAAAGAACATCACACCACAGTGGTAGTTGTCCACATCTATAAAGTTGGGGTCAAAGGTTGTGAGGAGTTAAACGACTGCCTTGACTGTCTGGCCACTGAATACCCCACTGTAAAATTCTGCAGGATTGATGCAGTTGCATCAGGTGCTAGTGAGCGTTTCTCAGATGAGGTTTTACCTACTTTGCTAGTATACAAGGCTGGAGAACTGCTCGGGAACTTCCTGGCCTGCACACAGCACCTAAACGAGGAGTTCTTCGCCACAGATGTGGAGGCCTTCCTCAACAGTTATGGCCTGCTGCCGGAGAAAGAGCTGCAGCTGGGTGATGAAGAAGAAAATGATGTAGAGTGAACAAAGAGAATGGCTGCTGTGGAAGACAAGTTATTCTTTTGGGATACAGTGAATAGAAGATCTCCACTAGCTCACTATTGTTTAAGCTTTGGTCTCTAAAAGGGAAATTGTTTTACATCCAGCTGGCAAAAAAACTGGAATACTCCTAATATGGGGACTTGTAAACAAAACTGTGGGTGAGGGTGATGGGAAAATCCAAATCCACAACCACAAGAAAAAGCCAAAACCAGCTAATTTTACATTTTATTTTAAAATGTTAGGAAATTTGTATGTATTTCATCACATTCAATCACAACATTTGATAGGATTGATCTTGTACATAAATCCAGTGTTTGTACAATGTGAAATGTAATACAATATTTAACACATACTTGAGGTTTCCATCTTGTTTTTGTTGTTTTTGTTTTTTTTTGTTGTTTTTTTCAAAATTAAGAGCAGATAACATTGACAGACAAGATGTTAAGATGTTAAAGCATTCAGGAAATGGAAATGTGTGCGTGTAAATACTTTTTCCTTCTGTCCAGTCCAGTGTGTCTCCTGTCATCCCATGCCTGTGCAGCGGGATGTGCGTGTTGCATCTGGAAAAAGCTTTTAATGAGCCCCAGATGCTGAAATGTCATCAATGTGGAGTGTATCCATTTCCTGTGTATGTTACTGTGGAGGTGGGAGAAAGTCGTAGAATTATCCAAACAGAGTTGTCAAGGAAATGCTGAAGGTCTTTGAGATTTTGTTCCCATTTACTATGGCTTTCAGCACAAGTGTCACTATCACCACAATATTTTGTTTTGCTTTGGATCTGGTAACAAAGTTGAATGTGCTGCAATATGATACAGAACAATAAATATACTTAATAGAATTAAGTTAGTTAATTAACTTAGAATAAAAGTAATAAATTGGCATAAAATAGCTAAGTTTTGTATTGTTTTTTCTGATTGAAAAACAAATATCTCAGATGAATCTTATGAAACCGTTTTCTCTTGTTTCCATTTCAGTTTACATGTTGTGATTCTCTCCTGTCTTTATTTCCACTTTCCCTTTTCCACCTTTCCCATACTGTCAATGATGAAGCCCTTTTATCCACAAAATTGATTCCTCATGTCACCAATTATCTGATTGTTAAATATCTTTGATTAATCTGCCATTCCCACCCAAGCTCTTTCCTCATCATCTTCAGACTTTCCAATATTGTAATATTCACTGGCCTGGATTTTATGAAGATGCAGAATGTCCAGTGTTTCTGTGAATCTCATGTACGTCAAATATTATTATTTACCATAATTTCAGTTCTCTTTATTTTAAGAGCCACGTTCATCAAAAATACTTTCATTCCATCCCTTTCATTTTGAAGAACAGTTTTGCAATGACAATGTCATCTGAAAAAAAAAAAAGTCATTTTACCTCAGTGTTTACAAAACAGAGGCACAAGAGAAATTAATAGCAAAACAGGCACATGCATGGATACCTGACATACAGAACACATCTGCACATTTACAAAGGCTGTCACATGTTAAATACCAGTCATAATCATGCAGTTGACTCCCCTGTGACCTCAGTGAGGTTCAGTCATTAAAAACACATCAAAAAAGCAATTTAGATATTTAAATATGGCTATACTGACCACATAAATTGATATGTCATGAATTAAGTTAAGTTGTCTCATGTTTGTTGAAAATCCCAAACACAGCATCATGCATGTACATCTACTGCTGGCAGACACAGGCCACCGGCCACTGGTATGGGTGTGATGCTATTAATTTAGAATGAATTAATCTTTGACTTACAAAAGAGGGTAATGAGTCACCTTTCGTGACTTGTCAGGCAGTCCAGATGTTAGCTGGGGTTATGGTTGTTTTTCTGCTTCCTCTTCTGTTTAAGCCCTGGAGTGAATTAGCTCTCACTTTACTGTAAAACACGTAATGCCGTGCATAGCATATCAGCCTCGCCTTCATCATTTAAAGTAACTATAGTCATAATGTAAGAAAATGTCATGCAATGAATTTCAAAGAGACTCATTCACTTTTAAAAATGAAAGGGTAGACTTGAGCCTTTTGGATTACAATGCTTGTTGTAGGGCCACAATCTGACATGGAATGTCAGATTGTGCACAATATGTCGGATTTTATTTTATTGAAAATGTACCTGTATTTCCAAACATATGCTAGTTTGTGTTCTTTTATGTGGTAAATTCTAATAATTTCTGACAGTATTGCCTGCAAAGAGGTTACTGACTTAAAATTACACAAAATGCAAGTGCCTATAAACTGTGACACGCTAACACATATTTCTCTGAGGATATGCATATATCTGTGTTTTCACTGCGGCGGCTTGCATGGCCTCTAGCTAGTAACACCTTCCTTTGATACAGTAGCATGTCTAAGATTTATCATAACTTTTTTTTATGCCTCCCAGAGGAGATTTTTGTGCAGAGAAGTTTTCCCAAGAACCACAAACATGTCATGACAGACAGACTTTAGACTGCATATTCACCTAGACTACCATTGTATGTTTGAATGGTAACCAAATATCCCAAAACATCCCATGAGGACTCTTCAGACAACATGCGTGCCACCACTGGCCTACAAAGTTCACAACAACAAAAAGTGCTTTGACTTGTGACTGTACTTCTGCAACTATACTGCTACACATCAGTCAAGTCCAGTCTGAGCAGATGCCATTATGAGGACGCAAGCCAAGGTTTAGAGAGGACCCAACTCAAACAAGAAGACTCATCTCTAAACAAATAATAAAGGAAAAGGTGTGTTTTAACCTAATGTTTGCATGAACATAACCAAAGCAATTGAGAATGGGTTGACTCATCACACCATCAAACAAATATTTACCTCAGTGCACTGACGACCTGATCCCTCACCCATTTCTGATAGTTTGATTCTCTATTAGTTTTATTTTTCTTCACTAATTGGAGAATTTTGTGTTTTTGGTTTTGATCCTCGTGGATCCCCTGATGCTCCGCTCTAGTTCACCCACATAAAAAGCTTTTTCACTGAAGCGATGTCATGACAATAAAGAACGTGTCTGAGGGGCTCTTTTCCTCTGTTACCAAATATGGACAGCGGATGTGTGGGAGATGACATAACTTAGAAACGTCCTCACCAGCTTTAAATAAATGGAACCTATTTCAGATCAATGTGTAAGTTCAACATGTGACTCATTATTTTGTGTAAAAAATACTTTGTAATGATCTCAGTGTTATTGTTTGACTCCCTGAAAAGACTTTGTTTGTCATTTTGAAAAAAGTTAACTAAACAAACGCCACTCCTCTTCATATCGTTTATAAATGGAACAAAGAGGCTGACGAGGTCTTACAGGACTGCTTTGAGACAACTGACTGG
>VXCM01001155.1:20892-42405 GCA_014773175.1 Lucifuga dentata | reverse complement strand
CAAATGATGCTATGACTAGGAAAGGATCCACATCCATCTTTGTTACTCTGATTTACTTTGACACCACAGAAACTACGTCCTGTTTGGATTTTCTTTCTCTGCCTCCAGATATTTCTGACCAATGAGCAGAGAGTGTGTCATCACATGACTTTTGCTGATAGATTCTGGTTTGATTGGATGTTTTTCTGTGTGAAACTGAACCAAACCAACAATTTAGTCCCTGATTCAGACCAGAGCAAAACACCTTTAAAGGACAAAAAATGGTGATTTTGCATTGTATACATCATGTTACATTACTGACAACCATTTTCCAAAACATACTACTGTAGCGGTAAATTTTAGTATAGTTTTTCCTACCTTCCAGACTTTGGTTTCAGTTCATTCCAGCACAACATAAAAATCAACTTTGTAGAGACTTGAAATGTGTTTGAGATAATCCATCACAGAACATGATGTCTACTACATTTTTTTTGTTTTTAATTAAACATTGAATTTTAAGGTATGTGCATCTCCTGAACATTTGAGTTTGAAAGATTAATAGATTTTGCAAAAGAAAAACCAAACAGAGAAAACCAAAATAGAGTTTTATGTTTTGGAAAGTGGTTGTCAGGAGTGTAAGGTTAATTTGTTGGGCTTAAACGTGTAAAATGATTGGTATGGTCCTTTAATGTTCAGCGGTTTGAAAAGAGGAGGACTTTGGTTCTGTACAGAATACGAGTTCAGCCATCATTAGAGAACCTTGTTGAATCAGCTGGTGTGTCTTTGTGCTGTAATGTGAGCTGCTCTGGTGTTTGTGTGTTTGTGTGTAGTTTACGGTAAACCGGTCATCCCCAGCGGAACCTCGCAGCACCTAGAGAACCCTTATCTGGAGCACCGCTCCCCTGCTCCAGAATCTGAGGTGGATTATGGTGGAGCCAGCCAGGGGGGGTCCGTCATGTCTGAGGGCTCCCAGCAGGAGACGGAGCGTATCCCTCGGCCCCTCAGCCCCACCAAGCTGCTTCCCTTCATTTCCAACCCGTACCGCCATCAGAGTGACGTGGACCTGGAGGCCCTGAGGAAGAAGCTCTACAATGCCCCGAGGCCCCTCAAGAAACGCAGCTCCATCACAGAGCCGGAGGGCCCCGCGGGGCCCAACATCCAGAAGCTGCTATACCAGAAGACCACGCTGGCAGCGATGGAGACCACTGTGACCACGCCCACCACTCCCACATATGCTGATGAAGCAGAGAAGGCAGCAGACGGCTCGGTGGGGCCTGGNACGCCCACCACTCCCACATATGCTGATGAAGCAGAGAAGGCAGCAGACGGCTCGGTGGGGCCTGGACTTCCAGGCTCTCTGATTGGTGCAAACAGCAGCCAATCAGAGGCAGAGGAACCTCTGGAGGGGGAGCAGGTCCCAGCTCAGGTCCCTATTCCAGTCATTACTGAACAAACCAGCCCACCTTCAGCCGTCCCAGAGACCGAGGACATTATCCCCCCTCCACCCCCTTCACACCCAGCCCCTAGACCAGACAATGCTCTCTTTCCACCACCGCCCCCTGCTAGCATGGAGGATATGATACCGAACTTTCCTCCTCCACCTCCAGACAGCTTCTTGGAAGAGTTCCCTCCCTACCCGCCGCCCCCATACCCCAGCGGAGCAGAGCAGGACAGCTTAGGAGAGGACATCTTCAACATGAAGCCACCTGAGTTCACGGGACAGGTCATGCTGCCGCCGGTACCAACCACTCACCTTTTCATACTTAAAAAAACATTGATTTTTCACATCTCCCAATCAACACTATACACAAAAATTCTATGAGGCAATAAATATGTAAATATAGTTGAAATACTGTGAGAATAAATCAATATTTGGCTTCAGCAGCAACATTCACATTTTAAATCTCGTCTTAGTTTAAAGTGGAAAACTGACGTGGCTCCGTACAGCACATCTTCCTCCTGCACCTCACCATCATGTTCACCATCATGTTCGTCATAACATTCGCCATAACGTTCTAACAACAGAGATCACTTTATGTCTTTTTGCATGGAATGATTTCTTATCCAACGCTGATAAAACTATAGAAAAAAAATTTAAGTAAAAAAAATCCAAGACGATACAACAGCAAATGTACCAGCAGACATAATGGTCTTAAAGGACGAAACCAATGATTTTGTATGTTTGAGCCCAATAAATGCAGCCTGCATACGTATTATGTTGCTGCCAACTATTTTCCAAAACATAAAACCGTATTTTCGATTATGTCTTATTTTGCCAGATTCTCTAATCTTTCAAAATCAAACATTGAGGTGATTCATTCACCTTAAAATTCAATTTTTCAGCTTACACATGCATCCAATTGTAGAAGGCATGGTTGTTTTGTATTTCTCTATAAAAGTCATTCTCTCCTGGGGCTATATTTCATGGAGGAGAAATACATTTTCTTCCATGTAGCTTCATGTTGGCCCAATTAATGCTTTGCTTTGACAAAAAATGTAATATATGTCATTTTTGCTGTGACAGATTATATATCTCAGGGACATTTCAAGTTTCTACAAGCAGATTTTTATAGCATATGAATGAACTGAAACCAACAGCAAAAAGTAGGAAAAACAATTCTAATATTTACTGCTCAGGTAGTATGTTTTAGAAAACGTTGTCAGTAATATAACGTGTATGAAGGTTGTATTTATTGGGCTCAAACATGCAAAATCACTGGTATGATCCTTTAACAGATACTGAAAATGTGAGTTACATCATAACATATGATAAAAGTTTCACACTAACACGTCATTCAATATCAGAATCCAGACGCTTAAAGCCCCAAATCTCACAAAATCTGCTCCTTTATGATTTCTAAAAGTTTGTGGTGTGAATCAGGTATCAGAGTGTTGCAGGTCAGGGTCATAGGTCACGGGTTACTCTGTTAGTCTGGGTCTGGACTGTTGGCCTGTTCTCATGTTATGTAATGAAGTAATCCACAAAAAGTCTTGCTGCTTGGGAAGAAAATAGGCTTTAATCATCTTAAAGTAATCTGACCTCTTTAACTCTCTTCAGTCTCAAATCCATTTTCCAAGAAAATTCCTCATTCAAGAAAAAATAAAAAATCTGATCTCAAAGGATTTTAGCAAAACATCTCAAATAAATCATTAAAAAGTTGTCAGTTTTTTATTTAATTCTATAAGATTCTAGAAAATTAAGGAAAGTCTCCAAAAATAAGCAAAGGATGTGTCCAAAGCGACTTTAGACTTCAGAGGGTTAAAGGACCATACTGGCAATTTTGCATGTTTAAGCCTATTATACTCAATTTTCATACATGTAACGTTACTGACAATCATTTCCCAAAGAATAAAACCGTATTTCAGCTTTCCTGATATTTTGCAAAATCTCTTAATCTTTCAAAATCAAATATTCAAGTGATACACCCACCTTAAAAATCCATGTTTCTCCTGCTAATAGTTACACAGCCTTATGAAGTCACGGTCCTTTAAATTTTTCAATAAACACAGGTTTTCTTTTGGGACTATATTCCCCGGTGGAGACATACATTTACTCCATGCTTTTTATTGTGCTTAAACGCTAAAATTACGAAACTCCTAAAAAAAAAATAAACAAACAAATAAATAAATAAATAAAATGTCTTGTTGGCAATGATGGATTACCTATCCCAAGAACGTTTCAAGTATCAACAACTTGATTTTAATAGCGTACCAGAATGAACTGAAACCAATGGAGGTCTGGAAGGTAGGAAAAACATTTTTAATTCACCGTTCCATAGTATGCTTTGGGGAATGATTGTCAGTAACGTTATGTGTATGAAAATTGAATATATTAGGCCCAAACATGCAAAATGGCCGGTATGGTCCTTTAAAGGTCATAAACTGCGTGCTTCATGCTGAGGCAGCAGGTTTAACCAATGAGAAATCAGTGTTCTGACCAGTTTCTCCAGCACAGCTTCAACCACATTGCCTCAGCTTAAAGACCAAGAAATATTTCTAATCACTTTATGTAATCACGCTTCAGTGAAATCCTTTAGCTTTTACTTCTTGCTGAATTAAAGCAGTAAAAGCTGGAAAAAAAAGACCCCACAAAAAGCAGCCTTCCTCTTACTCTGAGCGAGCATCAGGACGAGACTCCAGCAGCCTGATGTCTCATTATTTCTGTTTGCTTTCACTTTCATGTTGGAGATAACTGGCGTGTTGTGGTTTTGAACGTGTCTGCAGGGAAAGAGGACAAACCTGCGCAAGTCTGGATCGGAACGCATCGACCACGGCATGAGGGTGAAGTTTAACCCTCTGGCTCTGCTGCTGGACTCCTCGCTGGAGGGAGAGTTCGACCTGGTGCAGAGGATCATCTACGAGGTCTGAAAAACAACAACAAAAAAACCCTTTCTTTACAGTTGTAACTAACATTCTCTGGATTTCTTTAACCACTTAAAGGGCCATACCAGTGATTTTCTATTATGTTACAGCCAACCAATTTCCAAAACATAAAACTGTATTTTAGTTTTCCTGTTATTTTATAAATCCCTAATCTTTCTAACTCAAATATTCAGGCACACCTTAAAATTCAATGATTGACCTGCTAACACGTCTGAATAGAAGTCACGATCATTTTAATTTCCCTATAAAAGCCATCTTCTCCTGAGACTGTATTTCCTGGCAGAGACATACATTGTCTTCTGTGCAGCTCCATGTTTGATTGGTTAAATTAAGTAAATTCAACAAACAATTTGATAGCCTTTGTCTTTGCTGTGATGGATTATTTATCTCAAACATTTTGATGAAGATGTTCAGTCATCCAGGCGGGATGTTGTATATTGTATGAAAACTGAGTCAATGGAACTGGATTCAAGTTTTTAATTCGGAAAAGTTTCACCATTCATCCAGATGGCTTTGTCAGTCAGAAATGAATGAACAGAAGGATGTTAAACCTCCAGTAACTATAGTAACTATGGTGTCAAATCACAACAAACCTTCAATTCCAAATNTTAAACCTCCAGTAACTATAGTAACTATGGTGTCAAATCACAACAAACCTTCAATTCCAAATAAATAGATTTATTATTCAAATTTATTTGTTTATTTATTTGAATAATGCATGATGTAAAATGCATTATTCAAATTTCAAGCAATGAATACATTTCATATAATAAATTTCAACTTCTATTTTTTAATGGTCCCCTGGTTGGATGCAGGACCTGTTCACAGATGTCTTTGGAAGGGCAGACAGCAGCACTGTAGGTGGTGGTAGATTGTGTCTAAAGGAGGCCATTTATGTTCATGTAGAAAGACCTTCCCTCAACAGAAATGGAGTCTCAGATACAATCTACCACCACCTACAGTGCTGCTGTCTGCCCTTCCAAAGACATTTGTGAACAGGTCCTGCATCCAACCAGGGGACCATTAAAAATGAAGACTAAAAGAGATAATTTAAAAAAAGCTTTGCTAGCTTTGTTTGTTGCTCCCTCAAGAAACTGTTTGTCCACACTGGTTCTGCTTGGCTTCAGATGCTAAACCATGCCCCACTTGTAGTACCTCCATGCCCCACCGGGGGGGTGCACACAGTTTGAGAATGACTGCTCATTTTCCTTTTTCTGACACTAAAATGAAGTTTTGACTGTCTTTTGTCTTTGCCGGCTTCATTTTTCAATCACAGGTGGAGGATCCCAGCCAGCCCAACGATGAAGGCATCACGGCTCTGCACAACGCCGTCTGTGCCGGACACACTGAGATCGTCAAATTCCTGGTTCAATTTGGCGTCAATGTCAACGCTGCTGACAGCGATGGCTGGTGAGTTCATGCCGATCTGAACACAGAACGATTCAAAGAGCCTCAAACTGCCCACGAACTACCAATGAAGACTCGTTGACTTCAGCACGTCTTCACACCCTCATCTAACCGTCCAGCAAACATAAGCAGCCCAATTAACAAATATTATCATCAGCCACGTTTCCTCATTCAAAAACATCTGTTACCACCATCTTTTAGTGTTTGTCTTTAAAGAACCACACCAGCGATTGTGCATGTTTGAGCCTAATATATTCAATTTTCATACATGTTACGTGACTGACAATCATTTCCCAAAGGATAAAACCGTATTTCAGTTTTCCTGATGTTTAGCAAAATCTCTTAATCTTTCAAAATCAAATATTCAAGCGATACACCCAAAAATTGATATTATGCCTGCTAATAGTTACGCAGCTTTATGAAGCCACAATTAAAATTTTTCCATAAACGCAGGTCTTCTTTTGGGACTATATTCCCCAGTGGAGGCATACATTCACTCCATGCTTTTTATTGCACTTAAATGCTAAAATTACATAACTTCTAAAAAAATAAAAACCTGAATACACGTCTTGTTGGTGATGATGGATTACCTATCCCAAGAACGTTTCAAGTATTAACAAGTTGATTTTAATAGCAGAATGAACTGAAACCAATGGAGGTCTGGAAGGTAGAAAAAACATTTTTAATTCACCGTTCCAGTAGTATGCTTTGGGAAATGATTGTCAGTAATGTAAAATGTATGAAAATTGAATATATTAGGCTCAAACATGCAAAATGACTGGTATGGTCCTTTAAAGAGGCATTAGTACAGTATTTCCTTATTTACATGTCAGGAAGTGATTTATAAAACACACTGACACATTACAATGAAGACGAGTTTCAGTCTGACACTAAATTTCATCAGTATGAAATCTGATGATGTTTTAAACTGTATTTGTCTCGTGTTCGTGATCAATAACTTTGATAGATAAAAACACTCAGCTGATTGGAGAGTATTGATATCTGATGTCATACATTCTAGTGACACTGAAACTCTTCATCAGACCTCATCTGCTGTGCAACACACACACACACACACACACACACACACACATCTACCTGCACCAGGACTCCCTGTAGTGTGTNAACACACACACACACACACACACACACACACACATCTACCTGCACCAGGACTCCCTGTAGTGTGTGGATCTCTTCTCTCTCTTATATTAGTGTTAATCTTTTAAAACATGGAGCTCTAAAGCAGAGTTCATATTTCTTTTCTGGTTTAAGGTGTCAGTTTCTCTTTAACAGCAGATGAATCAGGATAAATCATGACTCTTAAATATGAAGCAGCTCANTCAGTTTCTCTTTAACAGCAGATGAATCAGGATAAATCATGACTCTTAAATATGAAGCAGCTCATTATTAACACACTGATCTGCATGTTTACCTGAAACACACCTGACAACGACGTATCAGTAACAGGACAACGATGTACTCTTATTGATCGCCTACATCATTCATATGTTGAATAAAATAGAAAAGTGTTTAGATTTTATTAGTTATTTATTTATTTGGCGAGGAAGTTCTTATCTGTGTATTTAGATCACAGTCACATTGTCAGATATCTGATATGGAGCTGATTTATTTCCACTTATCAATGTGGAAAACGGATCTGAGAATATCTGATTCTGTTTGCTTTTTTATCATTTACATCCTCAGCGTAAATCTGGTACGTGTCACATGGGAGCAAAACATCCAATCAGGTCGTTTGTATGCAGTCGCGTGTGAGAAGCAAAAGGAATGTATCAGCAGATGCATTATGTTCACACACTTTTCTTTCACTGTTCTATTTCATACCTCCTGTCATTCAACTTCCTGCTGCTCAGATGACGTAAAAAGTGAAATATGACACCTGGTGTGAAAAGATTAAAAACACATTTCTCAGATCCGTGCAGCTCCGTCTCTCCATCTCCTCATCCTTCTCCTCCTCCTCTGATTCAGGACGCCTCTTCACTGCGCCGCCTCCTGCAACAACGTGCAAGTCTGCAAGTTCCTGGTGGAGTCTGGCGCCGCCGTGTTCGCCATGACGTACAGCGACATGCAGACGGCCGCCGATAAATGTGAGGAGATGGAGGAAGGATACACACAGTGCTCTCAGTTCCTCTACGGTCAGTGGAAGCTAAGATTTTTGTGTGTGCTTGCTTATGTGTGTGTGTTTGCTTTTCTTTCAATTACTGTAAATGCTCTAATAAAAACTGGTATTCAAATTATTCAATAAAACTTAAAATGAGCAAAACAAGCCTGGTTCTCTCTGCAGGTGAGGCCACGCCCACTGTCTGAGCATTTGCAGTACATCCTGTGTGCATGTGTGTTTGCATGTGCATAGGTAAACACTTCATGTAAAAGCGTTGTGAACCGTGTAGTATTATTTTATCGCCATGTCCTCTCTCAGGTGTGCAGGAGAAGATGGGCATCATGAACAGGGGCGTGGTCTACGGGCTGTGGGATTACACCGGTGAGAACCCTGATGAACTGTCTTTCCATGAGGGAGACAGCATGGCCATCATCCGCAGAGAAGACGAGGACGAGTTGGAGTGGTGGTGGGCACGTATGGGAGACACGGAGGGCTACATTCCCCGCAACCTCCTCGGGGTGAGTCACGAGTCAGTCCACCTGAGGGAAGTCGAGGTGGGATACGTTAGGAGAATTAAGGTTGCAGTATGCTTCACCTAGCACGCCTGATGGAGAGTCAGAAGGCGGTTAAAAACCTCTTTTCATCATTTGGGTTCAACAAAATTTCTACCTTTCTGACTCCACCAGACACGCCCACTTCACACAGTGATTGGCCAGGTGTGTTGAGGTGTGCAAGTGGGAGAGGTTTTAATTTCTCTCTCACTCCTTTTTCTTTCCATCATTGTGCCTGCACTCCAGAGAGAGAAGTGAAAGTGAAACTGTGCCCCATTATCCCCAAGAAAGCCACAGAATCCCTATTAACAATCCCTCCCCTCTCCTAACGGACAGTGCGTTGTGCTTTTCTGTGTTTATGTGATTAATCACTTTAAAATGACAAAAACAAAGATACAAACACACATACACACACAATCGGGTTTAAGATCAGCCCCAAAATAGGTTCATTCAGGCTCCAGATCTGGTTTAAGATCAGGCTGAACATGCTGTTGCGTCTCCAGTGTTGCTGAGCAGAAACTTTCCAAAAGATTTAACATGATTTCCTGTTTGTTTTCTAACAGCTCTACCCCAGAATAAAACCACGACAGAGAAGCCTGGCGTAACACACACACACACACAGACTGGGGGCTCCGCTGAAATGAAGAATGAAGAACGGACCAATCAGCATGAAGGATCTTTAAAGAACTCTCAACTCTCTTCTGGCACTTCCTGTATCCACAGCAGAGGACTTCCTGTTCACCAGGCTGTGCACAAACACGCTACCGACATTATTTTTCCTCTCTTTTTTTGTAATCAAACGTGAATCTGTAACAGTTTATGAAATGTCAGGATGTAAACGGAACAAACAGTGTTTTTCATGCTGGAATGTGATTTTATTTTTTTAAACATGTCTAAATTGTCCTGTGAAGCCTGTCTTTTGGGTTCTTTTCTCTTGCAGTCAGACAGATGAATGGATGGTGATGATGATGATGATGNGCCTGTCTTTTGGGTTCTTTTCTCTTGCAGTCAGACAGATGAATGGATGGTGATGATGATGATGATGATGCTCTTTGTTACTATGACAATCTTTTGGGTCTTGGTACTCATGCATATTCAAGCTCTGGAGGTGATCAGCCAAAGAATAAAAATTAAAGGACCATACCAACCATTTTGCATGTTTGAGTCTAATATATTCAGTTCTCATACATGTAACATTACTGACAATCATTTCCCAAAGCATACTATGGAACGGTGAATTAAAAATGTTTTTCCTACCTTCCAGACCGCCATTGGTTTCAGTTCATTCTGGTACGCTATTAAAATCAACTTGTTGATACTTGAAACATTCTTCTGCTTGAACGTTGGATTACCTATCCAACGTTCTTTGGATAGGTAATCCATCACCACCAAGATGTGTTTTGAGGTTTTTTTTTTTTTTTTTTTNTTTTTTTTTTTTTTTTTTTAGAAGTTTTGTAATTTTAGCATAATAAAAAGTTTTGTAATTTAAGTGCAATAAAAAGCGTGGAGGGAATGTATCTCACCATATAGTCCCAATATAGAATATAGTCCCAAAAGAAGACCTGTGTTTATGGAAAAATTTAAAGGACCATGACTTCATAAGGCTGAGTAACTATTAGCAGGAGAAACATGGATTTTTAAGGTGGATGTATCACTTGAATATTTGATTTTGGAAGTTAAGAGATTTTGCAAAATATCAGGAAAGCTGAAATACGGTTTTATCCTTTGGGAAATGATTGTCAGTAACGTTACATGTATGAAAATTCAATATATTAGGCTCAAACGTAAAATTGATGGTATGGTCCTTTAATGGCTGACTCACTACATTTGTTTTTTGTTAAAAATGTAGTAAAATACTCGTCCATGAAGGAGATGAATATTTTATCTTTCCATCAGCATCAGAAAATGAAAGTCTGAAAGCAGAAACTGACTTTTGTAAAACTGATTCTGGCGTTTCTGCTGCAGATTATTTATTTTTGTTAGTTTTTGTTTCTTGATGAAATCTGTAACCACATGTAGGATTTCACACATTTACAATAAAACACAATAAAACACTTTGTTACTCAGCCAGCAGCAGCGTTTATCAACCTTCTCTCTGATCCACGGTCCAGGTCCTCTTCATCACCTGACCTCTTCCTCCTCCTCCTCCTCCCCCACTCACTACTTCTTATTTTCTCTGCACTAACTCTGATCCTGCATCATTCCTGTCACACCTTCAGCTCTTCATCACAGACCACCTCCTCCTCCTCCATCGCACTCTGCCCTCATTCACCTCTTCCGTTTCTCACCTCCCTCCCTCCCTTACTCTCCTCTCATTCTCCTCCCTTACTCACCTCCTCTCCTCCTTCACCCACACCTCCCCCACAGCATTCTCCATTTTCTCCCCTCTTGTTTTTCTTTTCATGTTAGTTTTTTTAACATCTAATTTTTAGAATCTTTAAAAACACTGTAAAACAAAAAGTTTTTATTTTGCTGTATTGTCTGAATTTCACCAAAATTGTTGTCCAGCACCTTTTCAGACAGACAAATATTTTTTTTTATTTGGGTTAAAAAATTAATCAAATTCTAGGTATCTGGTGTAATATTACTCATTGATTATTTGAATAATTTCAGTCTCTCTGTGTTTTTAGAAAGTTTTATTGTTTTTAATCATACAGCAGATAGATGTCTGACCAGCCTTCAAAAGTTTAATCACTTAGAAAAGCTCATTTTTAAAATTGAAATTTATAACTTTATTCATCAAGGTGGCATTAAATTAATGTAAATGCAAATCAAAGACATTCATAATGTTTATTACTGCTGTAAATGACTGATTTATAATTATTTAGGGCTGTGAATCAATTAAAAAATTATCTCAGACAGTTTTCTGTGCTTAATCGCAGAAAACTAAACTTATTATACATTGAATCACCAGATTAAAGTTGAATCAACAATTTTTTAAAACTTTTAAAGATCGATTTTATTGAATGCATCAAATAATATACATGAACATCTAACAAAAACAAAGTATAATTTACAATAACACAAGTACAAGGGATAAAAAGAAAAAATCTAAATCTGAAGAGCCTCTGATGGAAATATAAACATATTTAAAGTTTTGGATGTTTTAATGGCTTTGTTTTTAAATTGCAAAGGATTTAAAAAAACAACAACAACAACCTTTTATCTCAGAACAAAATAAAAGTAAATTAGGATTAGAGGATGTCACTTCAGATTTTCTGGATTAGGATTTTCACGGAATTGTCCAAAAGAACACAGTCAGTGTTAGGTGAAAGAAACAGGATCATTTCTTCTTTTATATCAAATAATGTACTAAAAGGGGTCAAATGAGTAAAGAGAGCTCAGTCCAGCATCAGACTGAATGCGAGCATCTTAAAAACAGAACTGCTTGCTGTGACTTCCTATTTAGACTAGCAGCTACGGCAAGCAAACCTAACCAAAACTAAGAACTGATCAAAACTCAAAACCTCAAAACTGATCAAAACTCAAAACTTAAAACTGAACAAAACTCAAAACTAAAACTGGTCAAAACTCAAACCTGATTAAAACTTAAACCTGATCAAAATTCAAAACTGATCAAAACTAAACCTGATCAAAACTCAAACCTGATCAAAATTCAAAACTGATCAAAACCTCAAACTTTAGGTGGAATAAACCTAAAACACACCAGCCACTAGGTGGTGACAAAGCGCAATAAAAGTGAGCAACACAAGGAGACACTGAAAATAAAGTTTATTCTATATATTATTCTTTATATGATAAAGAATGAGCACTTTTTTTTTTTTTTTTTTTTTTACACATGACCCCTAAGATGTCACTGGATTTTCTGGACTTGGATTTTCACGGCCCCTAAAACCTAAAATGGTCACGTAAAAAATTCCATTCCTGTGTGTAAAACACAAACAAATACCTGAAAATCACAGATTTATTTATTTCCAACTTATGCATATTTACGTTATATTTGTTATTTTTATTATTTACTCACGGTCAGAATCCACTTTAAAAAGTCTGATTTGTATTTGTTTGATGATTTTTGCGGCCGTGTGCAGTTCCCTCAGTGTCCGGTAGGGGGCAGTGACACTTCATCTTCCATCTTCAGCTTCTCAATCGATCCGTGCACTTTCACACACACACACACACACACACGCACACACACACACGCACACACACACACGCACACACACACACACGCACACACGCAAAGAGGAACGAAAATGCGTCTCGAGCAGGAACACGGAACTGGATAAACAGAGGACCGACTCCCGGTATCGGGGATCCTCAGAGGGAGGGAGGGACACCTGTGACGTTACAGACCGGATCTGATCAGTCAGTGAGTGATGCGGATCTGCGTGGATCTCTAGTTGTGTGTAGGTGTGTGTTGGTGTGTAAAGTCCAGGTGGATAATTTTGAGCTCCGGAAACGTTCATCTCCTTCATTTCTTCACCGGATCTGTTACTCAGGTAAGCCTGTTTATTCCGGAAATGCTTTGATTCCGTGGTTAATATTTTGCGGTACTTTGTGTGATTTTCGCTGAAATGTGACTTTGAGTTCAAACTGTTGGATTCTGTCTCGTTGTAGTTCCGGTTTTGGCTCCTAGTTTTTAGCTGCAATAACCCAAATCAATTCATTATCGATCCATTTATCGGTTCTCATTTCAGCTATAAGATGAATGTTTAATGCTGCAGCATATAATAAAAAATAATCTGCATTTCCAGAGCCTGAAGATGATTTATTCAGTCCAAAAATCCAAAGTGATTTTATTGAGATGAATATAGAGTCAAAGCTCGTAACATATTTGATAAATTCCGTTGATCAGCTTGTTGATTAAATATAATCATTTCATACATAATACAGTTTAATCAGCAGGTTTGAAGGTGAGCCTATTAAACTGCAGTGACGTCATCATCACCTGCGTTGCTGTGAATTTACTGCATTAAAGGGCTGAATTCGGTTATTTGAAGTGAATCGATTATTTGGCGGCTTGACAGCGAATCACGGATCGTTCAGCGATTCATCGGAGCTTCATCTTTGGTAAAACAGAGTCAGACCAGTGAGAAAAGTCGCTTTATTTCAGTTTGGTCAATGGTCACGTCAGCGACCGCGGTGCTTCCGGTTCCATGTTCAACATTCTTTTATTTTTATTTATTTATTTATATATTTTTTCGAAGGTTCTGTTGATTCACTCGCTCAGGTAACCGACCACAATCTGAGTCTCAGGTGATTCCACGAACCTTCATCTCATATGTTCACATCACGTCATGCTCCATTAAAGCAATAATGTGAGGAAAACGCCCCGTGGTCCTAATATTCAGGTCATGTATCAGGAGAGTCCACCAGGAAATACATGTGGAGGTGTTTTAATCTGATTATTAATCTTCTCCTGGAACTACATTCTCTGGCAAAGGCACATTTTCATCCATGTAGCTCTGTGATGGATCAGTTAAATTAAATAACTGTGACAAAAACGTTGTGTTCATGTGATGGATTATCTGTCTCTAGTCTTTATAATTCTCTGTAAGTTGACTTCAATGACAGTCTGGAAGGTAAGAAAAACAATTTAATATTTACTACTGTTGGTATGTTTTATTAAGTGGTTCGCAGTAATGTAACATGTATGCAGGTTATTTGGCTCAAACATGCAAAGTCAGTGGTATGCTCCTTTAATCTATCAATGAAGAGCCAAACAATCAGCTGCTTTTATCCACATCTGTGATCTAATCATAATCAATCTTACTGCCTTTACAGCAGATTTGTGATTTTTAACATGGCCTTTGAGCAGTATAGCTTCTCTGAATGTATGTTTTAAAGTACCACCATGACTGCAGATGATTTCCTTCATGTAAAATTCTTCTTTCACCCTCATTCTTAAAGGGTATTCCGTGTTTTCTAACCTCACCTCATTAAAATTGTGTTTTCAAGTTATTATCATCCACAGAAAAATATCAAACGCTTTACTGTGAGAAACTCAGCACTGTACCACAGGTTGTTGTTGGGATCATGTGGTCCAATGAAAACAGGAATCTGACGTGTCTTATGACAAAAAGACTAACAATAAAAAGAATGTTTCTTAGATAGAGCAGCTTATGAAACACAACCTGATTGAAATCTGATTTATTTGTTAGAACCTGTAAAGACGTGTTTGTGTATAAGCTTCCACTTTAAGGAGTGCTCAGTGATTTGGGGTCTAATGATTAAAATCAGTGAGAATCTGTGCAGAGTTCAAATTCTCAAAACAAAAACTCTAAGTAGGCCTCTGACTATCATATAATATCATAATAATACTGATATGCTTTTTAATATGATAATTTTTTGTCATATCACAACATTGAGGATGTTGTGGCATGATAACGTGTTGATGAATTTTCACATCATGAGAAGAAGAAATTATAAATCATGTGTGAAAGTGTCAGGTCAGCGTCTGATGAATTATTTCCTCTGTTGTTTAAATGGTTCAGCTACAAGCTAACTGGCTAACAGCTAAAGGTGGAAACATAATAAATTAGTTTCTCCACCTGAAGCAGAAACACCTGGTGAATATCAAGAAAGTCACATGAGGAGGAGAGCCAATCAGCTGATTTGTGACTTAAAACAAACAGGAAGTGACACTGACTTAGTCAAGCATAGCTGGAGCGTTAGCTAGCTGTACTTCTTGTGACAGAACAAGCTAACGGTGGAGTGAAATTAGCTTAGTGGTGACTTTTTGTCAAAGGTGAGTTTTTGTTGTGATGTATGAACAACGGCTAAACAGTTAGCTTTGCCACTAACAGTGTTAGCTTAGCCGCTATGCTAACTTCAGGTGAGTTCTTGTCTTGTGGTGGATTTGGACTTCAGAGCGTATTTAAGTTTAGCATCATAGAGGCTATTTAGCATCGTAACCTGCCAAAGATCAGATCTGATGACATCATCAGTCATTTTATTTATGTTTTATAACGACTGAAGACGAGCAGCTAAAGCTAATCTGAGTTACTGCTTACAAGCTAAAATATTACAGGATTTAGTTATTTCTACTTTTACTGAAGGAAAAAACTCTACTGTTTCTGATTTTATACTGATTCTTTTTTACTCGTTACAGTTCGCTGTATATAATTTACTTCTAAAATCACCATGACAATATTGATCAGTGTTACTGAATCTTGAGATAATATAACATTATTTTAGGGACAGATTGTCCAGCCTTAGCTCTCAAACTGTGCTGCTTAGGAGCACGAAGGATAATCTGATAAACAATATTAGCAATAATGTCTGAACGTGGAACTCTTTACGGTAATACAAAGGAAATGTGTGAAAGTCAAAGCAGCAGCATTTAAAGGTTTTGAATGATTCTTAGCTCTTTGTTTAGGCTAAGAATAGTGAATAGTTATAATTGTAAAGCGTATTTCTAAAACCCTTCACACTGATCATTCACGGCTTTGTGTCTTCTGTTGAATCATCATAAAGCTCAGTTAAAGCGCTCAGTGTTCTGCTGTTTAGCCTGTATGACACAGTTCAAAGTACACGCTTTCTCCGCAACACACACACACACACACACACTGCGGTGTGTGTTTGCTGTGTTATAAAGCAGTTTGTCTCTCAGCTCAGTGGCTTTGACTTAAAGCTTTTCTACCATTTGTAAGGAGGTCAGCCTGATCACAAAGGAAGTTCTATCTGCAGTTAGCAAACAAACATCAAACAGCACATTTTAGCCCTAATTGTACAGTAAAGTGCTGGATATTAATGGAGTTCAAGCCGTGACATTATGTTCTATAAAAACAAATTATAAAAGGAAAAAAAAAAAGTCTTCTTAAAANCAAGCCGTGACATTATGTTCTATAAAAACAAATTATAAAAGGAAAAAAAAAAAGTCTTCTTAAAATCAGTCTGTGAGTACCCCTCCTGTATCTACATTACAAATTGCGATGAGAAAAGACTGCTTTAGAAAAGGGATTATCTCCGACGTATACAAAATAGTCCCAAGAATCTTCACCAGTAAAACTCCATGCCTGGAAATTTGATTTACAAGAAGATATTTCCCCTGAGGAGTGGGAGGAGACCTGAAAAGAAGCCCAAACACAAACAATCAATACCTGTCTCAGGTAACAGCAGTGTAATTGGCTGATGAGGACAAATATCACACCAGAAAAATTAAACAAATTAAACACAGCAATCCCAGGTCTGTGCACTAGATGTGGATTAATGAAAGGAACATTTTTTCACTGTGATGGAAGGGTGGGAGAGTTGTGGAGGAAATAATAAATGTTAAAACACCATTTGATCCTAAACTCTTCCTGTTGTATCCTGACTGCCATAACTTGAGCAAAGACAATATTATGGGCATAGATCTTTGTTTACTACCGGCTAAACGAGTTATCTCACTTTCTTGGAAACAGAGCACCAAGCCAAAGGTTAGCAAACGGATTACTGAACTGACTGCAACTCTGTTTTTAGAGAAGATAACCTATAAGCTGAAAAGCAAACAGTGTGTGAAAGAATCTGAGGTATACTTTTATAGGTGTAGAATCTGAGGTATACTTTTATAGGTGTAGGTGTAAGTTAAAAGATCAGAGAGGCGAGGAGGCGCTTCAGGACTTAAAAACAAACAATAAAATCTGAAAATCAATTCTAAAACTAACTGGGAGCCAATGCAAAAAAGCCAGTACAGGTGAAATGTGCCTGTTAGGAGCCAAGCGGCAGCATTTTGGACTTACTGCTGCCTGAGTAAAGGCTATTACAGTAGTCCAGGTGAGATGAAATAAAGGTGTGTATCACCTTTTAGAGGTCAGTCAGTCATTTTTTATGCTCCCTGCAGGAAGACACGGAGGATCATGCCTTTTTATAGCAGTCTGATGAAAAGTCACTCAGCTGTGTGACTCACTTGTTTGACACGTTGGCGTAAAGCTCAGACAGGACTGACCTTTGGAACTCACGCTGAAATAACATATTCTATGGAATATTGGAAAAAAAATCCTGTTGATTATCTAAATTCTAATTTTAACCATATCATAGAATAAAACCTTGGTAGATTTATATGCACTAGTTGCAGTGCCCGTTGAAAACGTGCATGTTTGGATCGGGCTGGACTTTATGGTGTGTGCCATAGCCTGCCATAAAGCTGCATTCACATGTTGATGGTATGCAATAGACGGAAAACCGGATGTTCCATTCTTTTCAATGGGAGAACGACTGAAAACTCTGCCACTGCTGGCGGTGAGAGCGACACACCACACGGCCAGACGGAACGTGCCGTCAACGGTTAAAATTTATCAACTTTTTCCGCTTACCACAGCGGCAAAGACAAACCGGATGTTGATATTCTTGGTCAAAGATGGACAGCTGAGTTGTCGACAGTCTGAAATATCTTCTGAATTTCTTCATACATCCTCAGGTTCTTGACTTTAAGCCGACAGAATTTTTCCAGCAGTTTGTGCTCCTGTGAAACGGGATGAATCCACGTCTGCGTGTCCGCCTTTTCTGTCGGTTCTTTAAACAAGCGTATAAAATGACCAGAGCCAGAGCTTTCCTTGTTTTATAAAACATTGTGCAAAATTATAAAAGGCTATTCCATTCCACCAATATTGATTCACTATTGCATTTCGCCAGTTGCCAAACCTGAATACACATCTTGTTGGCGATGATGGATTAAAATGGTGGTATGGTCCTTTAATAGCTGAAAGATTGAAATCCACAATATGAAAATCAAATACTATAGAGTCGAATCTTTTAATTTAACAGCTGTTTTCCTGCAGTACGTGTGTACTCTGTCTGTCATACTGTTACTACAGTAGTATCATGTATCACGTTTATCTGCTGCTGTTCACTCTTCAGTCATACTCAGTGTTAGCTGCTGCTGTCATGGTGTCACCGCAGAGAGAGAGAGAGAGAGAGAGAGAGAGATTCTGGNACCGCAGAGAGAGAGAGAGAGAGAGAGAGAGAGAGAGAGAGATTCTGGTTTGTTTAATAAAATGTTAAAGTGTGTGTGGAGCTGTGAGAGTGTTTTAAAGACAAAATGAGTATTTAGACAGTACTGAGTGTGTGATTGTGTGCATGAGTGTGTGTGTGTGGGTACGTGTGTGTGCATATTTAGGCAGTACTGAGTGTGTGATTGTGTACGTGACTGTGTGTGTGCGTACGTGTGTGTGCATATTACTGTGATCGTGTGTTTTGTGAAAACAGACAGAAAGAAAAAGAGATGTTGCCATCCCTGTCATAAAATGTGACGGGGTCAGAATGTATTCAAAGTATGTGTGTGCACTGGTGCATGAGACACACACACACACACACACACCTCCTCCCTCTCTTTTTCCGTCCATCCTTTTCTCTTTCTGTCTCTCTCTCTGGCTCCACACAGATTCTTGCTCTGCTGGAACATTAAGAACTCGGGTCTCGTTTCACCTTTTCTCCGTTCCTCTCCTCAGGTATGTCCGTTCTGCTTAGCATTTCTTCATGTCACGCTGTTCTTGTGATTCTCAGGTGTTTGCTGCTCAGCTCGGCTCTGTTTGACACTTCCTGATATTTTCAGTCCTGAGTTATTGAGGGCAGATCGCTGATGGTTTTATTTCCTGCTGAATGGCGTTCCATCTCTTCGCCTTATTGATCTTCAAAAATTATTTTGTACTAAGCACTTTGTCTTTCTTGTCTCAGTCATCATCTTGGTGATATTCTTCATGTCAGCTTTTTAAATTTATTCATTATTATTATTTAATTTTGTTTTTTGTTTTTTTTTAATTTTTGACATGTCTAGGGTTGGCTGATATAGCCTTAAAGGACCGTACCAGTGGTTTTGCATGTTTGAGCCCAATAAATACAACCTGCATACATACTGACAACTATTTTTCCAAAGCATACTACTGCAGCAGTAAATATTAGAATTGTTTTTCCAACCTTCCAGACTGCCATTGGTTTCAGTTCATTCCAGTACGAGAAATCAACTTGAAGAGACTTAAAACACGCTTGAGATAAATAATCCATCACAGAGAACTAGATCGTAGGTGTTTTTTTTTTTTTTNTTTTTTTTTTTTTTTGTCTAAGTAACTTTATTTAACTGATCCAACACAAAGCTACATGGAAGACAATGTTTGTCTCCACCAGGAAATATAGACCTAAGAGAAGACAGCATTTACCGACAAAATAAAACCACCGTCCTTTCTACAATAGTGTGTAAGTGTTAGAAGGTGAAACACTGAATTTTAAGGTGGGTGTATCACCTGAACATCTGATTTTGAAAGATTTGGGTATGTGGAAAAATACAGGCAGTCCCCGGATTACGAATGAGTTCCGTGCCCACGGCTGTTCATAAGTCAGATTTGTTCATAAGTCAGAACAGTTATGTAAGGTGCGTAATATATACGCTAGATACACATCTAAGTAAAATATATATTTTACTTAGCACCTAAGTAAAATATATATTTTACTTGGGTGCGTATCGAGCGTATATATTTTACCTTTCTATACATAAGAAAAATTTTAAAGAAACACTTCTAGATATCCTAAAACATTGTAAACAGAGAGAGAGAGAGAGAGTGGGGGTATAAAAAATATGTAGGTTAACACTTACTCTTGCTCCTATGATGTCTTGCACGTCGGAAGAGGCATTCTGTTGTTTTGACATGCGTTGTAAAGTAGTGCGCCGTTCATTATTACAAATCGTATGTAACTTGAATTTTTAATTTAATAGGCCTTATGGTGGTCCGTTCATAAGTACAGGTCATTCATAAGTCGGGTGTTCGTAACCTGGGGACTGCCTGTAATAGGAAAACTAAAATACAGATTTATATTTTGGTAGCGTAATATTTACGCAGGTTGCATATGTTGGGCTTAAACATGCAAAATCACTGATGTGGTCCTTTAAACTAATATCATGATATCTGAAGGTATTTTTGTGATAATATTCATGAGGATATGAACAGTGTAACACTGAACAATGTTTTATTGATTATTGCAAAATAAAACAAATAAAATGTTCAAAGAATGAAGATGTGAAATCACCGTTTCTTTTATTGAGAACTTTATTTTCTAATCCTTTGTTAAAATAATTTAGTGACGTGCAGACGAGTGAATCACACCTGATGGTTTATGTGTCTGTGTGCTGTGTTTTTTTTTTTTTTTTTNTTTTTTTTTTTTTTTTTAGATTTCTCCACAACCATCAGCCCACAGACTGCCTGCCAGTGCGTGTGCGTATGTGCATGTGTGTGTCAGTCTTTACGTGAACATGTCTGTGTGAATGCCTGTACATGCGTGTCCTGTGAGAGGTTTCTTGGCAATGCAGGCGGCTCACTCCTCTGCTCTGCGGTCTTCGCTGCAGCTCGTGCTGCTGAGCTGCATTTGCTCCGCCTTCCCCTTCAGACCCGCCGCAGACCTGGACGTACCGCCACGCCTCACCGTGCTGACGACCGGTAAGAAGACACACACACCGCACACACCCCTTCACTCACAACTACAGCTGTCACAATATCAGATTTTCACCACATGATTATCGTGACTAAAAGACTTCACGATATTATCGCAAACTTTATAGAAAATTTAAAAAAATAATGATAATGCTGTCAGTCAAATTCATCTTTAACTTTGTTTATTGTGCGTTTTGCCTCTCTACAGTTCTAAAGGACATCACATCCTTTGCTGTGAAGTAGGCCAATAGTGATGCTTCATCCTGACCTGCAGCAGCCATGTCTGCTTTTCTTTGCTTCTTCACTGACTAGCTACGGTCAGGTCAGGTCAGATTCAGGTCAGCTAACTAGTTAGCTGACCTGAATCCCTGGCTCTGTCATGCTTCTTTAATGCTGCCTAACAAATAACCAGGAGAGAGAAAATCCTGTCAAGTCCAACGCCATGATAACTTAGCTTTAACAACACAACTAAGACCTTTATGGAACATTTCCTGTTTCAGGGCTAGCAAGCTAACTGCTACTTCCTGTCTCTACCGTGGTGAAATCTGCAGGATGATGGAGGTGAAGGTGGTGAACAGATTGGTGGTGTCGCCCCCTTTAGCGGTTCCTGTTGATCAGCATTTCCTGCAGACTGGGGCGTCTACCAACTTCCTGTCTTTGTTACCGAATCCTAAAAACTCCACACTGTAGCTAACTTTTTTCAGGTTAG
>VXCM01001155.1:0-20711 GCA_014773175.1 Lucifuga dentata | reverse complement strand
GGGGGGGGGGGGGGAGACAAAGCGAGAAACAGAAATGATAAAAGAGGCGCTTGATTATTTACATGATATTATCATACTGTATATGCATTATTAACATGATATCAATATTTCATTTCTTAAATATCACGGTTATTGTCAACACCGGTATATCATGACACCCCTATTCACAACATGACACTGTTGCCATTTTGAACTGTGGAATTATGGAAAAACTGCCAGATTTTCCACCTCAGGAACCAGGACGGATTTGGTTCCTAAATCAGAGTTTAATTCCTGTTCCAGGACGATGACTTTTCAGCGTTCCAGAAACTCCTAAAGGCCTTAGGACGCTTCATACAAGCCGAGCAACCTTGTTACTCCCTTTCAAAATGCCACACTCATAGAGAGGTTGTGTGNTGTGTGTGTGTGTGTGTGTGTGTGTGTGTGTGTGTGTGTGTGTGTGTGTGTGTGTGTGAGATTTCTAATTTCAACTCTGGTAATCATATAAACAGGGAAAAGGACACATTCACTTTAGGAGAGGGGACGGGCTTTAACAGGATTTTTTTTCTGTCTGTTTTTCAGTTATCTCTATTCAGTTATAAATGGGGATAACGGGGCACAGTTTCACTTTCACTTCTCTTCTTTTTACTCTTTTCACCTTTATGTACACATTGCGTGTGCATGCACCGCCAACACAGTTGCCTTTTATTCATTAATCTGTTGACACATTGATGTAATTTGATGGCTCGTGTCTCTGAAGAAAAGCAGATCCGTCCTGCAGAAACACAAGGACGAGTGAAGAGACCGACGCTAATGTCTGTAGCTGAGAACCATGTAACCATGACAACTGCTGTAGCATGATGCAAGGTTACAGTATTATTTGTGTGTGTGTGTGTGTGTGTGTATGTTATACAGTACACAGTCAGAATTTTCTCTGATCTCCACTACAGGGTTTACAGATTTGTCAATACTTGCATTCTACCCAGAGCCCAAACAACATATAAGTTGGCCAGTATTATGGTATGTAATATACTATATAATATTGTATGTTGGTGTCAACATATATATTGGCAGATAGGGCTGGGCACTAATTATTATCATGATATTTCAAATTATTTTAATGATATTGAGATGATATGGAAAATTAATAAGTTTAAAAGTAGAAACAGGTAACAGTAGAAATAACTAAATCCTGTAATATTTTAGCTTGTAAACAGTAACTCAGATTAGCTTTAGCTGCTCGTCTTCAGTTGTTATAAAACAAAATAACTGCTGATGTCATCTGATCTTTAGCAGGTTATGATGCTAAATAGCCTCTATGATGCTAAACTTACATACACTCTGAAGTTCAAATCCACAAGACAAGAACTGACCTGAAGTTAGCATAGCGGCTAAGCTAACACTTCATACATCACAACAAGTCACTGCTGACAAAAAAGTCACCGCTAAGCTAATTTCACTCCACTGTTAGCTCTGTCACAGGACGTACAGCTAGCTAACACTCCAGCTATGCTTGATGAGTCAGTCACTTCCTGTTAGTTTTATGTCTCAAATCAGCTGATTGGTTCTCTTCCTCATGTGATTTGTGACACCAGGTATGTCTGCTTCAGGTGGAGGAACTAATTTGTTGTGTTTCCACTTTTAGCTGTTAGCGAGTTAGCTTGTAGCTGAACTAATTTCAAACAACAGAGGCTGATTATCAGACGCTGACCTGCTGTCAGACATGATTGTTTAGTTTCTTCTTGTCGTAAATGATGTGAAAATTCATGCTGCAATACGATCAATATTATATGACAAATTTTTATCATAGAAAAATTATACATGGTATTATCATGAAAGAAATGATACGGTGTATGTTTTTACAGGTGTATTAAGGGGCTTATTTTTTACATATTGAATGCACTTCCTGTTCTTACGGCAGGAAGTTCTGCTGTCCAAACTTTTTTCAAGTCATTGTGTGTTTGTGACCTCTTGACTCCCAATTATCTCTCAGTATTTCCCTCGTCACACTGACATAAATATTGAACGTGTTTAATATTTGTGATCGGTGCAGCCATGTTAGAGAGATTAGAGAAGTAAAACCTGCAGGAGAATCTTTACAGCCAGTAAAAACAATCTGACTTTGCTAATGATCATCAGGAGAGGGAATTTAGGCCAAACTCAGCTAAATGATCCTGTAACCTGTCCCTGGTTTTACTGGTGGATAAATCTCCTCCTCCTCCTCCTGTTTTTCTAGTCTTTTCTTTCTCATAATACGTCATCATGATCACTACATGATCTTTTTATCTGTTTGTCTTTCTCATCTTTCTATTGTCCATGTTTGATCTGTTTCTTCTCCACAGATCTTCATCTTCCAGCCTGCTGTCATCTCCCTCTCCTCTGACTTCCATCTTTCAGATCCTTCTCTTCTGCCCAGTTTTTCATTACTTTGTGCTCTTCCCATTCTCACTTTATCTTCCGTTAATTTCTTTACCTTCCTTTTACCTCTCGTCTTTGTTTCTTTTATTTCCCTCCTCTCGGTGAGGAGACTCGTTATGCAAACTCACCACTAATTCATTTAATCTCTCTGTTTCTTAGCAACTAAACACAAAGCCTCCAAACCTGTGTGGGGTAGTTAAATCACACACACACACACACACACACACACACACACACACACACACACACACACACACGCATGACTGCATTCTGTCCTCATCACAACCTGCAGCAGTGACTTAGCTCCCATAAAAAAAGTGAAAAACTAAAATGTAAAAATCTGATTGTTAGAATGTGAAGTTGTCAGTTTTTATGAATTTATCTTTCATACTTTTAGTTCAGAATGTTTTGCTGCTTCGTTTACACATCACAGTCCTCTGAACTGTAAACAGACCCCACGTTTTCTGTCAATCTGTATGTGCACGAATGTCATACGGTTTCTGTGTGTGTGTGTGTGTGTGTCTGAACACTTTGTTCTGTGCTGATCAGCTGAGATCCCTCCAGTGTTTGCTCAGTAAATAATATCATCTCTCTCTCTCTCTCTCTCTCTCTCTCTCTGTCTGTCTCTCTGTTTGTCTTTACACAGAGAGAAACGTTCCACCTGAGCTGAAATACTCTAATTATGCGTTTTTGCTTTCGTTATCGTTTTCTGAGAGCAACAACCACACACGCAAACAACTCTGATGCCTTTTGGGAGATGATGATGGTGAAGGAGGAAGTCAAAGTACTAATACCACACATACGAAAACTCAAACTCAAACTGAAATTCCTGCATTCAAACATCAACTTATGAAAAATCAGACAAACGACACTAGTAAAATTTATGTATGTTTTATTTTTGTCTTCTTCTTCTCTTTCTTTGTTCATTGGTAGTTCCTTTATGTTTGTATATACAGTGTGTACACATTTCTGTATTGTTCATAAAGTCTTGGAGAAAAAGAACAAAAAAAAAAAAATACTCGGGAAACTGTGGCGCTTGTGCTTACATGACGTACAGCTGTTCTCTGATTGGTTGCACGTTGGAAAGTTCAAAGTTGGAAAGGCCAAAGTTGAATTAGGTTGAACTTTGAGCATCTTGTCAAAATGGAGAATCCAAGTGCCACAAGGCATCCACGGTGGCGTGACACGATGTTAGGAGTCACCACTCAGCTCCCAATACGCAGTCATGTAGCGGCTAGGTCAGTGCAACGCTCAACGCTTAGTCAGATCATCTTCATCAGGTATGAGGATTTTCACTCATCGTATCACACTCCTCACACTCCCCAGCTGAGGTGATAATTAGTGTGTGTGTGTTGCTGCTGATTCAGACTCTGAACGCTGTGGGAGCTCAATGAAAATGTGTTTTAGCTGTTTAAACAGATATACAGCAGCTGCTGTGTCACCTTCATCACCAACAAAATCATCATCCTCCTCTCCTCTCCTCTTCCTCTCCTCTCCTCTCCTCAGGTCTGATAGGCTGCAGGCGTTTCAGTAGCTCCGCCCTCAGCAGCAGCATCACGGTGCTGCTGGATGCTGAGCGTCTGTATGTTGGGGCCCGGGGCTTCGTCTTCTCTCTGAGGGCCTCTGACATCTCAGCCGGCCCCGTTCTCACCGTGAGTCTCATTCTAGTCGCTTTTAACGTCCAAGAGCCTGTATCTCATCCACCATCCTGTGTGTGTGAGTGTGTGTGTGTGTGTGTGTGTGTGTGTGTGTGTGTGTGTGTGTCCTGCTGTAAATACAAATGTTTAAGTGAACTTTCAGGGTTACATAACAGTTGAATAAGACATTGTTTAGCCTCACAGTAGATTCAGATGCTGTGACGTTAAAATTCTCAGTATAATTATTATTACTAATTACTACTATTATTACTATTATTACTAATTATTACTAATTATTAAAGTCAAACTAGACTTGTTCTCTGTGTTTTGCTGCTATTGTATCTGTTGTGAGAGATGGAGGTTTTTTTTTTTTGAAAATCAATGCAAATCAAACTGACTGTGTGCTGTGTGTGTGTGTGTCTGCTGTTGTGTGTGGCTGTGTGTGCTTATGTGTGTTACTGTGTGTGCTGTTTGTATGTCGGTATATATGTGTGTGTGTTTGTATTTATGCATGTGTGCTTATGTGTTGCTGTGTGTGCTGTTTGTGTGTGTGTATGGTGTTTGTGTGTGCTGTTTGTATGTCGGCATATATGTGTGCGTATGCGTGTTTATGTTGTGTTTATGCATGTGTGCTTACGTATTGCTGTGTGTGCTGTTTGTGCGTGTGCTTATGTGTTTTACTGTGTGCTGTTTGTGCATGTGTGCATGTGTGTGTTAGATTGAGTGGGAGGCGTCTTCTGAGCAGAAGCAGCAATGTCTGAGCAAAGGAAAAGATAATAAGGTAACATTTTGTTGTTTTGTCTTTCATCTTTGTTTCTGCTGTGTACTGATATTCATTCATTCATGGTTTGGTCTTTCTCTTCCAGACGGAGTGTTTTAATCACATCCGTTTCCTCCAGAGGTTTAACTCCACTCATCTGTACATGTGTGGGACTCATGCCTTCAGACCGCTCTGTGCATACATAGTGAGGCTGCAGCACCGCCTTTCATTACAGCAACACAATAAACACTCAGAGTACAATTAAAAAAATATAGCTAAATAGGCAGTTTAAATTTAATTTTAAAAAAAACCTCTAAAAAATAACACTCTGGTTTGAAATAACAAATTTCTTGAATTCTTGAGCTCCATATTAATGCCCAGGATTTTGGAATGGGAAGTCCAACAAGCTCATAGCAAGGCCGTAATTATAATATATATTCCCCCCNCCCCCCCCCTCCATATTCCAATATGCTCAAAATGCCCCCCCCAAATATATTGATGTAATAAATATATAAATAAAAAAAATTTGCTGTGCTATGACAGGAAACCACACACTGCCATTCAAACTAATCATTAGCAAATGTAATCATTACTAATCTTACCAAATTGGCATTATATTATACCGGTTCTAATATTATGGTAGTTTCTTTATGTTATGTTGTGAATTCTTCACGTTTCAGAGACATTTATGTTCAGAGACCTTTATTTGAAATTTTATTTTGAAATTACTCCAGTTTGTTTCCCCTTCCTTTTCTTTCCGCTCATCTTATGTTTGTTTCTGCATGGTTACCAGTGCAGAAGTCACTGATGATGTAAGTTATAAGTAAGTTGTTGTTGTAACCCCCCATCCCCACAGACTGCCCCCCCCCCAGTGTTGACACCATGGCTATGGCCTTGGCTCATAGCCTGATGGTCAGGTGACCACATACTTCTGGCCACTACCTACAGTTTATGACTTGCATTTCTCCTCATTCCTACTTTGATTTCTGTTGTGTCATCAGGCGACAAGATAGTTGATATATTGTTGTGTCTTGTACAGGATGAGGAGAGATTTGTGATGTCTTCTCAGACTGAAGAAGGTCGAGACAAATGTCCTTATGGCCCAACAACCGGCTACACCGGCCTCATGATTGGTAAGACCCTGCAGCATTTATTCATCGCTGGCAGCGTCTGGTTAAACAGCTGATGAGCCGGCAGTTTTCCCTCCAGATCGGCAGATGTTCACGGCTTCTCAGTACGAGTTTCGGAGCTTTCCAGACATCCGCCGCAACTCTCCTTCTCCCACGCTGAAGACAGAAGACGCTCCCACACGCTGGCTGAATGGTGAGTATGAAGAATGGCAAGTAAATCTGCTGGAATGATAAAAGTGCTATTTTACCATCATTACATCAGCTACTATTCTGTTCATATGATTTTACTGTTGTTATAAGAAGTTTTACTAGGTGTAAATCACGCTTTTTCCTCCTCCGTGCAGAGGCAGACTTTGTGGGCTCGGCGCTGGTGAGGGAGAGCGAGGGCGGCGGCACCGGGGACGACGACAAGATCTACTTCTTCTTCACAGAGAGGAACCAGGAGCAGACCACTACATACAGCCACAGCAGAGTGGCTCGCGTGGCCCGCGTTTGTAAGGTGAGGGCAGGTTTAAAACACAAGAGTAAACAGGTAAACCTGTTTAAAACACGAAGCCACCAGGGGTCTGTGCTCACTCAGTTACTCACTCATCTATTCGTTCATCACTCACTCACTCACTCATTCATCACTAATCTACTCGTTCATCACTCACTCACTCACTCTCATTTACTTGCTCGCTCACTCACTCACTCACTCATTTACTTATTTACTGTCAGACCGTCACTCACTCACTCACGCACTCATTCACTCAGTCGTTTACCCATTCACTCACTCACTCACTCATTTATTTGTTCACTTGCTAAGTCATTCAGTTGCTTACTATTAGTCTCACTCTCACTCTCTCACTCACTTAGTCTCGCTCACTCAGTCACTCACAATGTCTCTCGCTCAGGCTCACTCACTCACTCATTTACCTGCTTATCACTCACTCACTCACTCACTCACTCTGTTGCTGTGTGTGAATATGGCAGAAACACAAACACATGCAGTGGAGGAGATTGTATACAAGCCGTTTTTGGTCATAACCTGCTCTTTAACATCCTCTGCTGATTGGTGGAAATGATTCAGCTTTGGTGCTGACCAGGAAGGAGCCGGTCATATTTAAAATAATAACCTTGTCGTTCCGTCCCACTTTCATAAAGCTAATTCACCTCACATGCTGACTGCTTACTACTGCATGTTTCTGTCTCCATAAAATTATGCATGACAGTTCAAGTCAAAGGGTCAGCTGATATCAAAGAGGTAGACGAGAGAGAGAGAGAGAGAGATCAAGAAACAGAGACTGACAGTCTGTTAGATGTTCATTCTCCACATTCAGTCCTCCCTGCAGGTGAGCTGCAGGACACTGTGGGACAAATGAACACACACACACACACACACACACAGCCTGTGGATTGCCGTGGGGAGTCGATCCTAGGTTCAGCAGTGACCTGATGGAACATGTTGTTATTGCTCTCTGCCATCTGTTGCGCTGTTTGGGAGGATGACTGAGCATCATGTGCTCAGTCCATGTTCATCTGTTAATAACCTGTATTCATCTCCTCTACTCCATCACAGTCCTGCTGGTCCCAAACTCACCTGAGGAGCTAAATCAGGTGTGTTTAGCCAGTCACCATCAGGAAGGCACCAGCTCTTTATCACCTGATGTAGCTCTGTGTGTTTTGAGCAGGAAAGATGTGAATAAATGTGTAAAGCTGTGGATCAGGATAAGAAACACACTGCAAAGTTGGAAGAAGTCATAGATTTTACTTTAAAGGACTATACTGGTGATTTTCTATGTTTGAGCCCAATAAATACTACATACACATTATGTTACTGCCAGCTATTTTCCAAAACATAAAATTGTGTTTTAGTTTTTCTGTTATTTTCAGAATCAAATGTTCAGGTGATATGCCCACCTCAAAATTCAGTGTTTTTCACCTGCTAACATTTAAGAATGACTGTAAAAGTAATCTTCTCCTAGGACTGTATTCACTGGCGGAGACATACATTTACGGACATACGTGTAACTCCATGTTGGATCGTTAAATAAAGTTACTTTGACAAAAACCAGTTTAATAACAAATTTAATTTAATCGCGTTCACTGTGATGGATTACTTCTCTCAGCACGTTTCAAGTCTCTACAGGTTGATTTTTATGTTGTACTGGAATGAACTGAAACCAATGACAGTCTGGAAGGTAGGAAAAACAATTCTAATATTTACTGCTGCAGTAGTATGTTTTAGAAAATGGCTGTCTTAATGTGCAGGTTTTATTTATTGGGATCAAACATAGAAAATCACCGGTGTGGTCCTTTAAGTAAACAAATCAAAACCATGTTGCTCCAGTTTGGGGGATTTTAATACTTTCAGATAAGAAGAAGATAAAGGAAATAAGGAATTAAGAAAATTAATAAGCAAAAAAAGGGAAGAAGGAGGGAAGAAAAGAAGCAGGAAAAAGGAGGACAGAAATAAGTGGAGAAAGAAAACAGAAAGAAAGCAAGAAATAAAAAAAAGTTGTTGTCCAGGCAGAGTAAATTCTCTCAGACATCAGATACAGTTAGTACAGTAAGATGTTCAATATTTGATATGTATCAGAGGAACAGTATAAAATCTCTCTGGAAATATTGCACTTAAGAAAAGTACCAGAACCTCATATTTAGTTCAGTACTTGAACAAATGTATTTGTATTGTAGCAGTTTATTGTCCTTTTGGAAAATCTTTCAGTGCTCGTGACAATTTTCAGACAATTACAGAAATGCTATGCACATCACAAACAGTACACAATAAGACACCCAGGATACTTACACCAACAAACAGAAGAAAAACAAAGTGCAGCTCCCCAAGCTCCAACAAATACCACATTACTTTAAGAGAACAATACTGATGGATATAAAACATTTACTGGCATAATTAGTTTGAAAAGGCAGAAACCCAAACCTTTGACCTGATAGCAATAACTCATTCACTAAAAAGAGGATGTGATTCATCGCTAAGCGGGCAGTCACACTAGCACTTTTTGCATCAATTCATTTCAATGTCGATTGCGCAAATACTGGATTCGCTTGCAGGGGCGAACTAAATTTGCACAATGGCAATATTAATTTTCGCAGTGACAAAAGAAAAAATCTGCACGATATTTTCATGCCAAAATATCCTTGTGATTATGCTTTCACGTAGAGTTCAATTTTGTTGGACTTTGTCACATGAATTCACGTGGCTTCCCAATCCCAAGCCGCCTTGGTACTGCTGACATTTGATGGAATGGAGGGAACTGTAGTCCAAAATGGAGGAAGCATCATATTAGCATATTAGCTGTGTGTGATCTGATTTTGTACAGTCCTGCTCTGCCAGAGTTTAAACTGTTCCACAAAAAAGATGCAGCATGTTTACAGTCAGTTATGAGACAGGAGTTGATAGTAAATATACGTGACTTTATATCAATTTATTGTCCAGTTAGTGACCGAGCTAGCTAGCTTTCTCATGCTAACCAACAAGCTAGCCATGGCATATCACCATGGTAACTGCAGTTAGCTCATGCAGCTGTATTGTCTGCTGGTGTGTTACTGGACACAAGAAGTCACTACGTCACCAAGCATCCAGCACCGCGAATATTGCGGGGACATAAATATTTGGCAAGGACTCAAATGTTTGCGAGGTCGCATGAATTAAATTTACATTGCATGTTGCTAGTGTGACCGTAGCTAAGAATGACCTTCACCTTCTTTACCACACGGGACTCACAGAGCATCATCATACTATGTAATCTTACTGGAGATATTCACTATCTTACTCATGTGAATGAATGTTACAGACGATGAAAAATACCAAACAATGAACAAAAAGACAAAATCCTCTCCACAGATGAACAACAGAAGAGAACCAGCGTGTTTGTATGCGTGTTATGTGTGTAGTTACTTTCCACATTACAGATTCCTCCTCTGCCTTTTTGCTCAGGGGGACAGAGGAGGTGGTTTGACTCTCCAGAAGCGCTGGACGTCCTTCCTGAAGGCCCGGCTGACGTGTTCTCTGCCTGAGTATGACTTCCACTTCAACGTGCTTCGCAGTGTGTTCATCGTGCACGGACACACACCACAGGACACACTCTTCTATGGCATCTTTGGCGTGGAATGGTGAGTGGGAGCCTGAGTGCTGCCAGATCTGGCTGACGAGGTTGGAAGACAGAAATGTAAATGAGCAAGATGAAGATGAAAAGCAGAAATCAATACGTTGATATTTAGGGAGAAGATGAAAGACAAAGCGAGAGGAACGTTTTATTCAAAGGATGTGGAAAAAGAACTTTTGCAGCATTTAGTGGAGATCATGTGAAGATTTCAGTGCTTTTAGACCCAAAAGTTCGGAACTAAACTATTCTGGAAACTATCCAGAATAGAAACTCTGACATTCCTTCATCAAGTTCTTTGCTCACATTCCCACCATGCCTCAAATACCAGGAAGAATTTGGGAATTAGAACAAAGTGACATCTATAATGCAACAGCTGCATCATTTCCACAACACAAACACACAACTGATGCTGTGTTCAAGTTACCTCGAAAGTTGGATTTTTCTCAGTCAGAATTTCCGACTGAGACTTCTGACCTCAAACCGTTCCCACCAAATGTAAGCAAAAAAGCATGGCTGAACGCTAATAAATACTGTAACGTTAAATAAACTTAGTAATAAAAGCTAATTAAAGTAAAGTTAGATTACAGCACTGTCTGGTTGTGTTGTTTTACAATGATATTAATCACAGTGGATATTAAACTTTAGTGCAGAGAAGTGATATTATGAAATTATTTACACTTATATATCAATGGCAAACAGTTATTACACTAGATAGTTACCATGACGATATATTTTGACCTATAATTTTATTTCAATGTCACACAAGAAAAAATACTTCATTCGCCTGTTCGCTGATCATTTCCAGTCACAAAGCTCACTTCCACAGGCGCCGCCATGTTGAGTGACGTCATACTTGGTAAGTCGAGGTAGTNACAAAGCTCACTTCCACGGGCGCCGCCATGTTGAGTGACGTCATACTTGGTAAGTCGAGGTAGTTAAATTTGTCCGAGTTTTCTAGTCGGAGCTCCGACTTCCAATGCCGTTCCAACGCATTTTTCCAAGTAAGAAGTAGGAAAAATCTGATTTCTGAGGTAGCTCGAACGCAGCATTATCTCATCAGGTGATCAGCGGTACAGTTGTAACATAAGCAGAAGCTGCACAACATGCAGGAGAAGCTCATAACCTGCATAGAGCCATTTTGCAGCATCCTGCGATACCATGTGATCGAGTCACATGGTATCGCAGGACGCTGCTTGGTGTCTCAGAGNGCATCCTGCGATACCATGTGATCGAGTCACATGGTATCGCAGGACGCTGCTTGGTGTCTCAGAGTAGCATCATAGCACAAAATTTATAAAGATTTCTGCATAATTTACTGTGTCAAGACTCGATATGTGCAAATATCATCATGTGACCACGTTCCCTCATTCATAAGCATCTGTTACCGCCATCTACGGTATTTCCTTATTTACGTGTCAGGAAGTGATTCATTAAACACACTGACACACAAAGTTTATTTTTGACGGTAAATTTCATCCATATGAAATCTGGGCGACGTTCTAACTTTATTGACCTCACATGTGTTAGTGATCAATACATTTGATAGATAAAAACACTGATCGTCAATGACTTAAATAGTGAATTTTGATTGGATCTCACACACATTCTCCTGCTGCTTAGCATTCTCATTTACTGCATATCTGTCTCACACACACACACACACACACACACACACACACACACTCTCACACCATACCACAACAGCATTACATTATGAGTAATTCAGTCTGATAAACATAGTAAGATTTTACTGTTTGGCTTTGTATAAAAAACAAGCTAAATGCTAATATTTAAAAATGGTGGTCATCCACCAGGCGAAGATTGGATCTGACCAATCAGTGATGTTCAGTAGTATGAACTTGCCATGGAGGAGGAGCTAAAAACGATTCAGGATCTGTAGTTTCTGGACCAAAATAGGCCCTGATTCTCTGAAACGAAGCAGAAAGTAAAGTTGGTGGGTCTGAATCAAATGCACGAGCTTAAATGATTCTCTTTATAACAAGAGTTAGCGTGCTGTGCTTTGATGCTGCATTCAAAGTTCAAATTCAGCTCTGACCCGTCCGGCACTGATCTTTCATACAAGCAGCCAATGAGAGAACAGTTGTGATATAAGCAGATGCTGCACAACGTGCAGGAGAAGCTCATAACCTGCATAGAGCCCAAATAGTAACACAACTTCAAAATGGCATCATGATCTGTGCAGAAAGGTGTGATGAAATATCAGCAGTCAGACAAGATGATGCCACGTCTGCAAAGCCATGTATAACCTGGGCTCTTATCGGCTGTGCCGGCGAGTGTTGATGATGTGTGTCGCTACATCGGCACTCCACTCCACGTGCTAACCAAAGCGCAGAGCATCATGAGTGTAACAGCAAGGAGAGCGACATGTTGATCGCTCCCTGTGAGGAAAACACAGCGGATCATGTGAAACCAGCCTGAAAATTGAATTGCCTCTCGCTCATAAAATCCCTCTGACTTTTTTTTTGTACTTCTGTCCTCCTTTCCTCCTCCTCCCTCCAACTTCCTCCATTCCATTTCTGTCGATGTTCATCCACAGCCTTCAGCGTGTCTCTGCCTCGTCTCCTCCAGCCTTTCAGCCAGCTGCTGCACTTCTGCTGCTGTCACCATGGCAACGCTGGCTTTACTGATGTTACTGTTTGCAGCATGTGCTCTGGTCTTTCTCACTGTGTGTGTGTGTGTGTGTGCGTGCGTGCGTGTGTGTGTGTGTGTGTTGCTGTCTTTAGGAAGAATGTGAAAGCGTCTGCGGTGTGTCGGTTCTCCCTGCCTGAGGTCCAGGAAGCCTTCCAAGGACCCTACATGGAGAACCAGGACTCTGGCTCTAAATGGAGCGAATACACTGGAAAGATCCCTGACCCACGACCTGGAACAGTAAACACACACACACACACACACACACACACACACACACACACACACACACACACACACACACTCTCTCAAATGAAGTTATCCTGTCCTCCAGTCTGTCAGCATTCATACCAGAAAACTCAAAAAGAGAGGAGGATGATAGGAATGATAGGCTGGCAGTCTTAAAGGACCATATCGGTGATTTTGCATGATTGAACCTATACAACCTACATACATGTTACGTAACTGCCAACCATTTCCAAACATACAACTAGAGCTGTAGATTTTAGAATTGTTTTTCCTACCTTCCAGACAGCTATTGGTTTCAGTTTATTCCAGTACCCTATAAAAATTAAAGATATTTGAAACATACTTGAGATAAGTAATCTATCACTATGAACAAAATGTCTATTATGTTTTTTCCAAAATAACTTTATTTAACTAACACAGAGGTGCACAGAAGAAAATGTGTCTCCACTAAGAAATATAGTCCCAAGAGAAGACACTTTTACGGAGAAATTAAAACCTTTGTTTTTACATTCGTATGAACATGTTAGCAGGTGAAATATTGAATTTTTAATGAGTGTATCACCTGAACTTTTGATTTTGGACAATTAGGGGATTTGACAAAATAACAGGAAAACTAAAATACAGTTTGATGTTTTGGAAATCAGTTGTCTGAAGCGTAACTTGTATGCAGCTAGTATTTATTTATTTAGCTTGAACATGCAAAATCACTGGTCTGGTCCTTTCATGAAGACAAAGAATCCGGTTATGTCAGCGGAAGCCGTTTACTTCTGTGATGCTTCATTCTGCGCTGCAGCTTGGTGACGTTATTAGCAGGAGCAGACTTTATCCTCTTTTGCACTTAGAAAGATTTCATTTTAGCTTTGTCGTTATTAAATGGAGGAGACGCGGACCGAGGGTTAGAATTAGGACTGTGAAGGCCTTTTAAAAAAGTTGGACAAAGTCTTTTAAAAAGGAGGACGACAGCAGGAAGTTGTTCTTTGAGGCAGGTCTGGTTCCAAACAAACTCTGAAGTGGTTCATTTGTGGTCTGAACATGATCCACACGACTTTCAAGACACCTGCTGATCAATCTATTGATCTATTGATTGATATAAACTGCAGAGTGGTTGGTGTGTTAATGCTTAACTACAACAGCTGTAAAGTTTGTGTTATTTTAGACGCTTGTCAGATGTCTCCTGCTGAAAACCATTAAACATGTGAAATGTAAAACAAACTTTACAGCAGTTAAACTCCATCTTTGACTAGCCGTGTTCAGATGAACACGTGTTCAGGTTAGCATATGCTTGTATGTAGTCAGCATGTTTCTCCATTCTCCTGTTCAGCGTGTGAAGGCAGCACGTCTTCACATCATGTGAAGCAGCATGTGGTTTTCCACACGTTGTCTCTACATCAGATTCAGCTTCTGCTGTCATAGTTTTCTTCTTCATGGATCAAATGATGCTATGACTAGGAAAGGATCCACATTCATCTTTGTTACTCTGATTTACTTTGACACCATAGAAACTACTTCCTGTTTGGATTTTCTTTCTCCGCCCCCAGACATTTCTGACCAATGAGCAGAGAGAGTGTTGTCACATGACTTTTGCTGATAGGTTTTGGTTTGATTGGCTGTTTTTCTGTGTGAAACTGAACCAAACCAACAAATTAGTCTCTGATTCAGACCAGAGCAAACGATCACCTCTCCTCTCTCTCTGGCTGTTTTCAGTGTATAACCGACGCTCTGAGGGTCCGGGGCATAAACGTCTCCACCTCCCTGCCAGATGATGTGCTGGATTTTGTCAGGAGGCACCCTCTCATATCGCAGCAGGTGCAGCCTGCAGACAGACGCCCCCTGCTGTTCAGGAGGACCATGCGCTACACGCACATGGCTGTACACGACGTCCAAGGCTTAGATGGAAAAACCTACCACGTGTTCTACATGGCCACAGGTGTGCACGAGTTTATTACACGGTGAGAATCTGTTATAGTAAACATTTTATCACCTTTTTCTCTTGTACTGTTCTTTAATTTTAATGGTCAGATGAAGGCTGGTTACACAAGGCTGTAGAGGTCAAAGGTCAGATCCACATTATCGAGGAACTGCAGCTGTTTGAGGAGCCACAGCCTGTTAGCAGCCTGCTTATCTCTGACAAACAGGTAGAGTGTCTGCTACTCTCACACACACACACACACACACACACACACATACACATACAGAATGGGTGATATCTGTCTCTTTCTGTAGATGAGTGTGTATGTGGGCTCGGCGGCGGGCCTGGTGCAGCTCCCCCTCTCCTCCTGCCTCAGATACACTTCCTGCCACGACTGCATCTTTGCCAGAGACCCAAACTGTGCCTGGAACGGAGCCCAGTGTGTGGAGATAACAGCAGCCACAGACAGGTGAGTGTGTGTGTGTGTGTGTGTGTGCGTGTGCGTGCGTGCGTGCGTGCTGGAGTCTGATGCGTGATGTGCTCTTTGTATGACCGTGTGCTCTGTCATAGTGTCCGCTCTGTTGCGTAATCAGGCAGAAAGCTTATGTTGCCTGTGACAGTGAATACATCAAGGCGCTTCACGTGCTCTGATCCGTCGCCATAGATACGCTGACTCAGCAGAAGAATCTGTGAAAGAAATGAAACAAAGCAGAATAGGATTTAATACAGTGACTATTAAAATTCATGGAAGTGTGCCTCTGGAATTACTTTTAATAATAAATTCATCAAGAAAACATATATTAATTTACAAGAGTTGATTGATGAATTCTCAGCCTTTCCCATAATGCAGTAATCAGGTGTGTGATATTTTAGTTAAGTCTTATAATTCCTGAGGTGTTTTTTTTTGTTTTGTTTTTTTGTTTTTTTTACAGACCCCAGGTGGTGACATTTGTCAGAAAAAAAAAAAGAAAAAAAAAGCATGGTCATGACTTACTAATGCACGGGAACAAAATAATTAAATCGTGGCCCCAAGATACGTAAAGCATGGCCACGAGTTATTAATGCGTTGGAGTGATGTATGTATAAACAGACATAGGGTAGCTCGCTGTAGCTACAAATCAATTGTGCGTGTGTTCTGAACTTTACGGTAACAGCTTTGAAACAGCTGGAGGCTGTTAGAAGCCTTCGTGTGCGAATGTCTCTCACTTTGTCACAATCAGCAATAAACTGTTTCAGAAAAAGACATTTCAGATTCATTGCAAACATTTATGAGCGTAAGTGTAAAAAATGACAGCGCATTTCAGATTTAAACAGACATGTAAACAGCCCATTTATATAAAATAATTAATATGTTTTTCAATAATCACACACAAAAAAAGACAAAATCAAGGCAAGGCTTTCTGAACACTTAAATGTGTTTCTTCCAGTTTGCCTGTGAAAGTGATTTTGGGCTCCATCAGCAAAAATAGTTCATAATGTGTTTATAGTACAGAATTGCTGAATCCAACCATACCAGTTTTGTTAACCATTTATAGAAATGTAAACCTTTAGGGCAAATCGAAAATAAGACAATAGGCTATTTTATGTCTGTTCAAAATGGAAAACTTCATTTTTGAAAATTAAATACCTTTATGCTCATGGTTCCATCTTTTTATGAAACACTTTAATTGCTGATTGTGACAAAGTGTGATACACTCACACACAATGGCTTCTAACAGCATCCAGCTGTTTTGAAGCAGTTACCGTAAAGTTCAGAACAAGTGAGCAATCAATTTGTAGTTGCGACTAGCTGTCCTATGTTTCTTTATGGATGCAATTAAGTCGTTTCCACGCATTAATAACTTGTGGCCACGCTTTAAGTACCTCATTCCCATGCATTAAAAAGTTGGGACATGGGATACTGGAGTTTGTGTAAAATCGTTGCGTGTTGGAACATGCGATATTATCTTGTTTGCACGCATTAGTAACTTGTGACCATGCATATTTTTTTCACAAATGTCAATGCCCGCAGTTTTTTTGAGTTTCAATTTGATTTATTTGATTTTCAAGTTCTAGACGTACTAAATACTCCGCACAAACTCCGCCAACACGCAGAGATTCTGCTCCTGCTGGCTGATATTCATGATTGTGACTTGGAACTAGTTTGACCTGATTTGACTTTCAGACTTTCACCTCTTCACAAACATGAAAAAGGTTTTAGCTGCAAGTCATTTATTCCTCAGATGATGCAATCATTTGCATTTGCATTTAAATAAAGCACTAAAACACAAAGAAAATGTGAGCATTAAATGTGTAGCTTCCTTTCATTAGATTTCAGAACTTTAAATTCATTTTCCAATTTCACAACCTGTTTTATTACCCAGACAACAATGAATATCAAAAGCATTTTCTGACACACAAAAGGTTTGTAGACATATGGCTTGAATTTCTATATTTTTTTTCTCATTTCTGTTGTTTCTCTTTTGGTTTAAACTAAAGCACAGAAAAAATGTCAAGCAAAAGTCAGGTTGTTCATGTGGTTACACGACCTTGGATGCTTTCCAAAAATGTTCCATTTTTCCTTCATGCTTGTTTTTTTGGATCTTCATCCCTGCAATCCCTGCACGTTAAGACAAGGACAAAGGAAGAGGGGGAGAAAGAGAGAGAAAAGAAGAGAGTTGAAAGAAGAGGGGAAGAGAGACATAGTGTTTTAATTTTTTTCATAGGGTACCATCTTCAGTGAAGTTGGTGTGTTAAAGGACTCATCTCCCACTGGATGCTGGTTTCTTTTTACCACAAGAACAAAGACCTTCAAGTTATTCCAACGTCACACCACTCAGATAACAGCAGATGTTGCTGATGTTTAAGCCAAAAACATAATGCTAATATTAATCATGTGTTTCTGATGTCACTCGTGCTCTTATTGCTCTGTGTTGTGTTTGTCCACAGGTCGGCTTTAATCCAGGACATCCAGCATGGCAGCAGCGGATGCGTGAACAGCGAAGTTGGTGCGTGAAAAACGACTTGTCTCCTCACCTTTCTTTTTAGCACTATAGCACACAGATTAAATTGTAGGTCTGACATTTAGTTATGCACACAGATTTTTATTTTTAAATCTCATCGTTATCTCTGGAGAGAAGTTTGGTATTCAGGCAGATGCTTCCTCACACTCACTCATTCAGTTGGACATAATTAAAGGACCATACCAACAATTTTGCATGTTTAAACCCAGTATATACAACCTGCATGCATGTTACGTTACTGATAACCATTTTCCAAAATATAAAACTTTATTTTAATTTTCCCCTTATTTTTTTCTAATTCCCTAATCTTTCAGAATCAAATGTTCAGGTGATACATTTACCTTAAAACTCAGTGTTTCACCTGCTAACGTCTGAATGTAGAAGGGAGCGTCATTTTTGATTTCTCAGTAAAAGCTGCCTTCTCCTGGGACTATACTTCCTGCTGCATGTTTTCTTCTGTGCAGCTGTTGTGTTGGACCAGTTAAATAAAGTTACTTCAACACAAAAATCTAACAGACATCGTGTTCTATGTATTCTGTGATGAATTATTTCTCTCGGCACGTTTCAAGTCTCTACAGGTTGATTTTTATATTGTACTGCAATGAACTGAAACAATGGCAGTCTGGAAGGTAGGAAAAACAGTTCTAATATTCACTACTTCAGCAGTGAATATATTTTGGAAAATGGATCAGTAACATAACCTGTGTGTTAGTAGTATTTGTTCATTGTGTGATTGGCTGTAGTTTATCAGACGGAGTGTTTGGAGCTGCAGGTTTCAGGTTTTGGACGTTTTGATCTTTTCTGTTGTGATTTCGCTGAGCGTCGGCGTTAACATGTCTGGCTTTGCTGCTGTTTCAGACATGGTTGAGCGGAGTCGCTCTGTGAGGGTGGGCGATGACGTGCTGCTGCAGTGTGAGCTCAGCTCCAACCTGGCGACGCCCTTGTGGACACTGAACGGCGGCGAGCTGCAGGGCTACGACCTCAACTCCGGCTTCAGAACCGGCACCGACGGTTTGCTCATCATCGAGGCCCGACAGGACCAGAGCGGNACGACCTCGACTCCGGCTTCAGAACCGGCACCGACGGTTTGCTCATCATCGAGGCCCGACAGGACCAGAGCGGACGATACACCTGCTACCATGTGGAGAATGGTGTCAGGGTCGCCATGGTTACCTACAATGTAACCATCCACCTGGATTTGCCCCCTCCTCCGCTCACAGAGCTAACTGATGAGCCTGACAGCCCCCCCATCACACTGCCATCACCCAGTGAGCCTCCCTCCTCTGAGGGGCCGCTGCCTCCTCCCCCGGCCCCTCTGCCCCCCTACTCCGAGCTGCTCTCCCCAAGGAACATGGAGGCTATGTACCTGTCCCTGATCACCATTCTTGGAGGCCTGTGTGTGGTCCTCACTGTAGTCCTCATCTACGTGGGCTTCTGCCTGCAGGTGGGCAGCAGGGGGAAGTACTCGTTACGAGCCGCTGCTGCAGCGTATCCCAACAGCAAGAGACGCAACAGGAACAGGAAGCAGCAGCGTAACTCCTCCCACATGGAGCTGAAGACCATCTCCAGTCACTGTAATGGCAACGGCGTCTACAATGGAGTTTCAGCTCAGCATAACGCTAACGCCCAGGACGGCGGCTTCCTCCAAATTGTGCCCGGGGAAGGTTACACATCATGTCATAAGGAGCCTCCTCCCCCCNCCGCTCCCCCCCACCCCACAGCTTCCCCTCTCAGACTGTGACTTCCCCAGCGGGCTGTCAGCCACCCTGCCCAGCGTCCTGAGGAGGATGAACGGCAACAGCTACGTGCTGCTGAGGCAGAGCGATGCTGACAGCGTGTCGCCGCTCTGCTACTCCTTCACAGAGGAGCTAAACAGGATGTTAGAGAAGAGGAAACACACTCAGCTGCTGCCCAGGCCAGATGAGAGCTCTGTGTAGAGCAGCAGCGCCCCCTGTGGTGGGAGGACTGCAGCGATTTTACTTGGTGCTGAAGTGCCTGTCAGGTGATTTTGTCATTATCTGAGGTATTCCTGCTTTGATCCTGTGTGATCTTTTGTTAACCCTCGTTCCCAAATATCCCAACCCAGAACGACGAGAATGAGAAGTGACTTTGAAGGAGTTAAATCTACCTCATCTCAGTCAGTGTGGAGCCTGATCCAACGTCCACCTGGAACATCCACAAAGACAAACAGGAGCAGGGCAGAGAGGAGCATCATGGGAAAATGATGACATGCAGGCAGCTAGCCAAAGTTTGTTTGCATTAACAGCGCACAGATGGTCTATGCATTTTTAACCATGTGGGTTTATGCATTAGAAATGCAGTTTACAATGTTTTAATACTGAAGAAACTCAAACAAAATATGACTTATAGAACGTAACACCAGCCAGCACCAAAAACTGTGAATTAATCATTATTTAGTATGAGAATTAATCATGATTTGAAGTTAGCAATCATTTGATAATTTGTTAATTTTATCTTTTGTTAACATTTAACATAGTTCACATTATTTAATTGTGAACTAATAACAGATAAATCAAATAATTTCAGATATAAAGGTTAAGAAGTCAATTCTCTGACTGCACTGCCTTATTCGCTGTCATTGCTGCAAGTAGTTAGACACACACACACACACACACACACATTTATAACACACCCTAGCAACTGATCTACACACCATAGCAATCTCCCTCGCAACCACCCAAAACACTATAGCAACTACCCCAAACTCCACAGCAATGGCCTTTCCAACCGCCCACGATGCCTTAGCAACCACCCAAACAAGCACCCAGAGCACATAGCAACTATCCTAGCAACCTCTCTCAACACCATAGCAACTGCCCAGAACACCAAAACATAGCGACCACCCTAGCAG
>VXCM01001154.1:167522-194826 GCA_014773175.1 Lucifuga dentata | reverse complement strand
GAGGGAGGGAGGAGGAGGGGGGGGGCGGCATAAAAACGGGCGGCTGCTGTTTCTGCTCTGTGATTATATCATTACAGACCAGCAGACATGCATACAATATATCAAGCAAACCTGTCATTAGCATACTTTGACGGTGGCTAAATACAACAGTGCTTTTGTTGGATCCTGCTAACTGGATCACCCTTGTGCCAGCACCGCAGAATGACATTTGGGAATGCTTTATCTAAGCGCTCCAAATGTGAGATCAACTACCCTTGAACTATAAAATTTTTTTTTTTAAAACCCTTCTCTTATTTACTGTACCATTATTCCCTCCACCTGTTGTGAAATGCTCTTCCCAAGTTATCAGATACTCCATAGTCTCTGTTCCTGGTCTAAATAAACCTGGTGGCGCTACGCTGTTGTGTAACACACTTGAAGTCACCGGCTCCTATAATAGAACACACCTGTCAAACCCAGGCCCTGCTTGTTCTCCACGCTGACCTGACCTCCTCTCCCTCCTTAACTCAGACTCAAATGTTCCATGGCTGAAAGACAATGTAAACACGTCCCGAGAAAATTATTTCCATCGCGAAGACAGAGAGGAACAAGAGGATGAGGCAGAAGTGAGAGAACATTTTGACGGCAGGGGAGAGTGAGCAGAAGCAATAAAAGCTTTATTCTGTCTCTGCAGAGATTGTGCAGTGGCAGCCGCCATAAAGCCTTGATTGACAATAACATTAGCACTCAGAGGATAAATAGCTCCCACTCACGGTTATGTAATGCGCAAAGACACTGAAGCGAGTTTGCGCACGGATACACACACGCAGGAGATGAATCCCTCGAATAAAAGCAAAAGTGACAGAATGTCTCGGAGTGCTGTTCTCATCTTCTGACAACTGTATACCATCAAGGAGATGAAAGGCAATGTACAACACGCAGAAGATTTCTTAGGAATCCTACGTTTATGCAGCACAAAACTTGTCTTGCACTCGTCCCAGACATTTTTTTTTTTTACAGTATTTTGCTGTTTGGCAACATGTTGGTGAAAGTTAAATTTTGTGGTGACGCAGGCGACAAGTCCGTGTCCCAGCTTGAACTGGCAATAACTGTCCGTGGCCGAGGCCCTACAGAGGAACGGAGGGGAAGGAGAGAGAGAGAGAGAGAGAGAGAGAGAGAGTGCGATAAAGAACAGACAGGAACAGGCGGAAATGAGTTGCTGCGAGCATCCCATAATACATCACCGAAGATCTGCTGACACACCCCAGAATCCGATCCATTCATCAGCCCACCAGCCTGTCCCCTCAGCAGGCCGCTCAGAGGCAGATCAGAGCAGCAAACCAAAGACGGTTTGCGCTCCAGTGCTTAGCTACAACAGTTTTACTGTGGCATGTTACTGAAGCCTCTCTGACCATCTTATAAATCTCTGTTTCCACATCGTTATTTCATCTGTGAGTGTGGACGTCACAGCGGCATGTTCTGTGTTTCTCTTACGTGCTTATTGTGTCGTTATTCAGCTTTAAAGGCTTGCACAGATGGCCGGCACAAGCCATCACATCTATTTGAACTCAGGCTCTCAGCTGACTAAACAAGCACAAGCACCTGCCCCCACTACCCCACCGCCATGCCTTTACACACACATACACACACACCAAAAGCTCACAGCTCTGCCAGTGACCATACATAGCTAGGCAGCACATTTCTGAGCCAGATACCAGCTGATCACTATGAATACAAGTTCTGGACGCCTTCACAGTAACACACACCACATTTTGATGTGCTGTAGTTCATTCGTGATTTGCCAAAAATGCCAAAAACTCCATAGCAGAGCAGCTGGGAAAGGAGCTTCTCCACAGAGCGAGGCGATGGTTGCTAGCATGTTTACTTTTAGCATGGCTCATATTGGAATCTAACTTTAGCTCGGCATGTGAGAGGTGGCAACGAGAGTCTTACTACTGTGACTAACATGGCCCTCCCAGAGGCCCAAAATTCACATCTGGAAGCTAGAGCTAAGCCAAAGGAAGGGAGGGGGGGTTGTCATGACTTCTGTTTAACACGATGAGATCTCTATAGCCGTTTAAATCTGCACAGTTGCTTTTACAGTACATATTTCACAGACATAGTCTAATAGCATTCATTTAGAGCCCCTAGTAGGTTATTGTGCAGCCATATTGTTACGTACAGAATATTCTCAATCGCAGAAGATAACACTCCTCTCTCTCTCTCTCTCTCTCTCTCTCTCTCTCTCTCTCTCTCTCTCTCTCTCTCCTCGTGTTTTTGCTGTTGGCGTCGTAGCAGCATGTCATCTTATCAGCTGATCCTGAGCCAGAAGCAAAGAGTAGTTGCTCAGCAGAAAAAAAAGAGAGATTTTGCTGGGCTAGGCTAGAATATGAGAAAAGGCACAAATGCTCTTGGAGCAGTCCCATGCTTTGTCCTCATCTTTCACTTCGCCTGTTTCCCTTGTTCATTTTTCATTCCCTCTTTCCATGTTTTTTGTCCCGTGCCCTCTCTCTCTCCTCTGCATTCTGCTCACTCTCTTCCTCCACCTCTCTCTCTCTCTCTCTCTCTCTCTGCTCCACTTATAAGATTTGGCAGCACTCCAAGATCTNCCTCTCTCTCTCTCTCTCTCTCTCTCTGCTCCACTTATAAGATTTGGCAGCACTCCAAGATCTGAGAAAAACATTGGAGGCATAGCCTCATTTTGATGTCTGGAAAGAGAGGGAGGCAGAATGAGAGAGAGAGAGAGAGAGAGAGAGACAGAGAGAGAGAGAGAGAGTCCTTATTTCCATTTCACAGACTTGATTTACTGCAACACAACAGCAAAAGGAGGAATAGAGGAATATCAGGCATATGAACACAACCGCCAGTCATAGAGAAAAGGAAGGATGGCAAGATAAGGCTGACACAAATGAGGATGGGTTATAAAGGAAGTTGTGAGGAAAAAAATAGAGAAGTATCATCAAGCTATTGTAATAAATAATGAAATGTGCATTTTATTTGGTGGTCTCTCAAAGACACTGTTTTTGTTTCGAGCCAAACCTCTATAGAGGAAATTTCCTCAAGCACAAAGGGAAAAAGATTCCTACCTAGTGAACTCGGGCTAAATACAAAAACATTAAAAACTGATCACACTTTTCAGTGGGTCTTGCAGTAAGTGGGATCAGTCCCAGAGAAAACAAATTTGGTTCTCAGCATTGTAATCATTTTTTTTTATTATTTTACAGGCCAGACCAAACACATGTAATCCACCTCTGTTGACCAAGCCAAAAATCAGAGAGGAAATTTCACATATCCTGCGGATTCAGATGTGCTCCTCCTAATTGCCGGTTGGAACTCCAGCCTCTCCCTGGTGCTGAGAAGAGAAACCGTCATTGCTAGTCTTGCAGGAGCCTGAGCCCAACTCCAAAGGGAAAGTTTGATTGATGAAAAAAAGAGGCAGATCTGAGCGTGTCCTCGATACAACATTTGCTGTGACCTTGTTTTCCCTGACAGGTCTAAAATTAACCAAGCGGATCAGTTATACTGGGAGCAGAGAAATGTGGACCAGATTCTCATTTTGGCGCGTCCCCATCTCTGCTCGCTTTCAGGGGATTACAGCAGCACGAGCATGCATTTGATTTATTGTGCTAAACATAGATTCATTAGTGAAACAGCTGGCTATATCCAGTGTTTGACTGTCTCCCACACACACATTTTCTTTTCTCCTCCACCCAACTGCTGCACGCACATTTACTGTATTTCAACATTTTTAAACATAAAATATAGTCTAGGGATTATAATTTATTGCACTCTTCGCTGAAGATGATGTCAGGATGAATGGATGTTTATGATAAGGAATGTAATAATCATATCAGTGATATATGATTAATGCTGAATATTTCTTCCAGCCTTTCCATTTCCATAAATTTTTAGCAAATGTACTCTAACAGCTCTAAGTAGACCAGAAACATCAGACAGCCAAGTGCTGGAAAAATACACAATATGATATGCACTAAGCTCCAAAAACAATAAATATGGTCGCTGTTCAACCCACATACAGCTTCACTATTGCATCAACATCTTTGTGCCGTGCTGTAAGCTGGCTTACAGTTTAGTTAACCATTAAAAGGAAGGGGACTAGACAGAGAGGCAACAGACTGCAGAGCTCACCTGTCCTTAATGCCTTTCACTTAGCCTGATTAACAGGGCTCCAAGTAAATCAATCAAACTGCCAATGAGGGATTTTATGGCCATTGATCAGACTATATGTTGTAGCAGCTTGATAAAGAACACGACTCTTTTGTTATTTTGAATCTACTTCAGTTGAGATGACTGTAAGGTGTACAGTACTGTGTCTTTAAGTCAAAAGTTTTATAAAGCAAAAGAAGAGGGAATCTAAACTTTCCTTGCCTGGAGTCAGAGATGCATTATGGTCATAGGCCCCTGGGCTATTTGAGTTATTATCAGCCCCCTATTATTTTCTAATAAAACAAAGCACAAATAATAAAAGAAAGCAATAACAAAAAACAAAGTTTTACCTTTAGAAGTGCTTTCTTCTTGTTTTCCTGGAAGAGAAGTCCTCGATTATGTCTGTGAAATAAAATGCAAAACAAAATATAGTATCTGCACAGAGAGCCCCTCTGGGTCCATGTTCACCATTGCAAGCGAGAGTTTGTGAAGAACCTCTTGATGCTTGTATATTGGTATTCTGATGCTGCAATGTCAGCATCTTTGTTCTGACAAGATTCGGGTCCCTTTTTGGCCCAGTGACCCCCCCCAACATGCCGAGTCTGTACTGTATAGTTCATCCTTAACGATGCTAGCACTGGATATTCCCGACGCCGGGCATGCTGGAGGTGCGTGTGCACCTGTTGGCTCCTCCAACGGGATGCTACGATGCCTGAGGCCGCGGCTGGTCCTGTGTCTCCCAAACCTTGCTGCCGGAGCTAACGGTAGTTGTAGCTAACGGTAGTTGTAGCTAGCAGAGCTGGATCAGTTAGCAATGTAGGCTACCTGTGGTAGCAGTCCCGAGTTAGCTTCCTCCAGCTAAGGGACAGCCCCGTGAACTGCCTCCTCAACTTCGGATTTTTTATTTTTTTTCTCTCTCGTAACTCTCGATTCCTCATTTCTTTTTGTTTGAGCGCTTTTCGCTTTCCTGCTCCACCTTCGTACTTTTTAGCATTTGCCATTGTGTCTCAGTTTAGTTTTCTCATCCATCAATCACAATCAGACTAGACATTGTGATTGACACAAGCAAGTGGGCGTGGTCACCTATTGACATTCTGTGACCTATGAACCTATGAACACACTGCATCAATCTGACCAGACAACCAATCAACACCCCAAACAGTGTGATTGAGTCCTCATCAAATACCTCTCAAATAACAATGCTGAGCAAAATTTGATTAAAACCACACACACACACACACACACACACATATATATGTAATATATATATATACTGTATATGTACTGACCAATGGAGGCCAGAGGCCCCTGCTCAGTTTGGACTCCTGGGCTTAAAGGACAATACCGGCCATTTTGCATGTTTGAGCCTATTCAATTTTCATACATATTGCATTACAAACAACCATTTCCCAAAGGATAAAGCCGTATTTCAGCTTTCCTGATATTTTGCAAAATCTCTTAATCTTTCAAAATCAAATATTCAAGCGATACACCCACCTTAAAAATTGATGTTTCATCTGCTAATAGTTATGCAATATTATGAAGTCATGGTCGTTTAAATTTTTCGATAAATGAAGGTCTTCTTTTGGGACTATGTTCCCTGGTGTAGACATACATTTACTCCGCACTTTTTATTGCGCTTAAATGCTAATATAAAAATATGCTAAAATTATGTAACTTCAAAAAAACAAAAAAAAACAAAAACCTGAATACACGTCTTGTTTGCAATGATGGATTACCTATCCCAAGAACTTTTCAAGTATCAGTGGTTGATTTTAATAGCGTACCAGAATGAACTGAAACCAATGGAGGTCTGGAAGGTGGGGAAAAAAAAAAATTAATTCACCATTCCAGTAGTATGCTTTGCGAAATGATTGTCAGTAGCATTATGTGCATGAAAGTTGAATATATTAGGCTTAAACATGCAAAATTTAATATATTAGGGTCAAACATGGAAAACGGTATGGTCCTTTAAGCTTGGGTAAGCCTGTGCATTAAAGCTCCCAGCCTGTCCAGCCTGCAGTGATATCAGTGATTTGGTTCAGTATCAGACAACATCTTAGTAGGTTTTCTATGAAATAATTGCAGGGTGAAAGCATAAACAATCAAAAGTCAAACATTGTCCGTTTCATAAGCAGATGCTTAATCATTAAAAATTCTGGATGTTTTGTAAAGGTTATTCTTATGAGTAAACAACATGGAAACCTGTGAGTCATTAACCACAAATGTGATTATACTGAAAACAGAGTGGGTGGCTCCGTGCACCAGACTTGCTTAAGTATTAAAAATGTAAGCATAAAACAATGAATGTAACAACTAAAGCTGAAGTTTAGGTAACAAACTGTATGTGACCTTGTGTTGTTTACTGTATGTCTCCACAATGTTCCCTGCATAAGAATCAATAGGCTGCACCGGGGACCTGCTGTGCACTGATTTCACTTGTAACCATGCAACACCGGAGCTTTGTGTTATGACAGAGCCACTTCCAGGGACACATTATCACTGTACGGGATACGGTGCATGTTGCTATTTTAGTCAGCAGTGAGCATACAGGTATTGCTTGCTGTGATAAATCTATAGGGGGAAATGTTCTTTTGTATCTCATTGCATCATCTGCAGTATTATGAAAATCATCCTCTTATCTCTGCTATTCTTGAATGTCGCAATTTCAAATTGGCTGATTACACTGTAATAAAGAACAAGTAGGTCAAAGTGCCAGATAATAAAAAACTGAGAACAGTATGTAAGACTCAGTGATGAATGGGTGTGTTAGTGTTAGAACAGCCAATATCACACAACTGTTGAGCTAGTCCTCTTTATCAAACTGGGCTGTTTTTCAGGTTTTAAAGTCCAACTGATAAGTAACTGATACGTTTCCAATGAGTGGAAAAGGACTATAAACAAACCGCCAACTTCAAAGTGCATACGCATGAAAAACATCCAAAAGTTTCAGATCAGCCTGAATGATTTCATTTAGTGTAGATGTTTTTTAAAGAAAACACTGAATCTATCCAAATGAAATCTATCCAAATGAAATAAATGAATTCTGTCCATGGCTCCCTGTTAGTCTTTTCATGTGCTATCCATGTGCTACTTAGTTGGCTAAACAGTGGAGTACAAAGGCCATGTTTTCATTCAACATTATGAACCAATCACTTAATCAGGAAACACCACACAGCTTGTAAAAAGTTGGGTAAATATTGACCAAATACATTAATCCTGGTTAAGAGTTTGAGGTGCTACTAAAATGTCACCTTTATTCTGGCTTAATGTATCTAAAATACCTTTAAAACACCTGTTAGTCTGGAGGGCTAATTAAGCCCTTAGCTGATGGATGGATGCATGTGCACCAGGTAATCTAAAGCGTCATGTGGGGCTTTAATCATTAAATACAATTTGTCTTTGGCTGCATATTGTTGCAGTATTTTGGCAAATCCACTGACAGCTTGATAAAGCCTGTAGGAAGCAGATTATGTCTCAAATAATTACGCAACTGCTTACTCAGCCACAACTTCCCTTAAACTACATATTATCTTCCATCTCTGTGTTCTTTTGGTGCAGTGTCAGGAGTGAGAGTTCTTTGTCTGCTTGAGGATTTAAGGCAGCATCTCAGATTTCTTCTCTCCTTAGATACAGTAACTGTAGTTTGTCACTAATGACCCCATAAGCCGTTCATTCCTGGCTTAATACAGGCATATAATAGCTGTTTTTATTGCTGTGCTGCCAGGATTCTCAGACAAATAAATTAGCATTTCAAGAGATAAGTTGACTAAATCACTTTTCATTTGTCAGGTATAACCTGCATGATTGTTTACCCTGGAAGAACACGCTGCACAATAAGGCAGAAAGCCGTCGCCTCGTTCTAGAATCAGTAATATCAGTATTATAGCGTGACACAGTATCCATAAAACACTGAAGATGAGAGAGATGCCATTAAAAAAATTTCCATTTTACAGTATTAATGTGGCTAATTTGTATTTTTCAGAAAATTTGTAATGCTGATTTAATTCATTATCAGTGAATAAATTTCTTATCGAATCACAAATGGGATTCTCTATGAAAATAGCAAGTTTGTCCAAAATAAAAAAAAATACCCTGCAGTCCTAAATACAAGCTGTACACACTTTGAGATCAGGCACAATTTACAGAGCAGCATGAAAATATGTGGCGCCAGTATAAAAGCTACAAATGTGATTCTGGGTGGTTAATTTCAGCATAAGCCCAAACGAGTGGTTACACAATATTGTTCCACTATGGTGTCATGTTGACAATCATGCACTTTCTCACATTACTGACTCAACAGATTCCAGCTGACTGAACATGACTTGGCACCTATTTCTGTAAATCAGTTACCGTGATGGTGTATGCACAAACTAGGGCAAATTTGGAACAATTTGCCTGGTTTTTCCAATCATGCTTTTCCATCGTGAAATGCATGTGTGCAAAAAAAAAAAAAGCTGCTGACCTGTAGAATTTCATTACTTATGCAGCTTGGAACAGTAGCCTACTTATGTTGTGCAGCATAAATCAAGTCTCTTCAGCCGTCACAACAAGCCTGTGTATCAGAGCAGAGAGCCCTATCTCATAATCTGTTCACAGTCCTATGTAACTTAATCACTCAAATGAAGCAAGCTCAGACAATAAGTTCATACAAGATCAGAAATTGTATTTGGCAATTTTTAAACAAGTGCATACAAGTACAGCTAAAAGCATTTTAGTTTTGCCAAGTGCTCGTAGAGTAGCATTAGTCACATTCTACGTTAAACAGGAACTGCCACCAGACCTAAGTACATCAAGAATTTTGTTAAACATCAACAAAGAGGAACGTAGTCCATTATAATGAGTACATACCTTTATCTTCAAAAATATAGAAACACAATGTATTGAAAAATCAAAAATTATACAACCATGTTTACGAAGTATACTCTTCCCTTGGGTCCAATATGTACAAGTCCATTAGTTTGTTTGAATGGTATGTAGGTGATATTTATATATTTATACTCATATTTTTGCTTCCCCTCCCCCAAAAAAGTGTTCAAACAAAATCAAGGGTCCCTCTCCTTTTTTACTTTGACATCTCCTGCAAGGATGGTGGCGATTTCTCCTTGCATGAAAGCCCATGGTACGTTTGAACCAACCAGGGGACATTTCTCTCCACTTGGACAGTACACTTCACCCGTGGCACCTTGCTGCTTTATGCTTTCCCTTGAGCATGGGAAGCAGAACTTGTGAGAGGGCACAGACGGGCACTGAACAAAGTGTGTGTCCTCCAAACGCTCGTGGCACAGCGTGCAGCACAGAGGTATGCTGCCGGGTACTGAGGAGTCCGGAATGCTTTGGGGGTGCACTTGGTCCATGCCTGGCACGTGGGGAGTACCGGCACCAGATGCATCTCTCTGGGCCAGCCTCCTCTGATTCATGGAGGATGGGGAAAGGGGACTGCTGCTGTTCCTCCGGGTGGTGGAGTGGACTTGGTTGCCGTCCTTGGGAGAGCTGTTTCCACCTGCATTGTCTGCTGCCAAGATTAGTGCCGCCATGGGGGACTGGCCATTCTGAGCTGCCTCAGGTGGGGTGGTGCGGGAGTGGGGGGATATTGTGGAGGGGGGAGAGGCAAAGCTTGGTGGGGGAACTGGTGGCATTTTCAGTCCGTCAGTAGGTGGAGGTAACCACTGTTGCCCGTCTCCATTGAGCTTGGCAGCTGTCCCCTCTCCGTCTGGTTCAGGCGATGCTTTTCTCTTCATGTTCCGGGGGTGTTTTCCTCTGTCTGGAGGTGGGAAAGGGTTAAACAAGTAGATGAGTTGCAGAGCTCAGACATGGATGAACAATTCACTGAAAATGTCACATGCATTCTTCTTGTTCTCTGCTCCACCATGTACTACATACACAATAATCAATGAATAACATGACAATGAATTTGTCTCCTTTTCTTTTTTGCAGCAAGAATATTGCAGCCATATTATTGTAATTACCATACATCCTGCATTGAGCTGGAATAGGCTAATAATTCCGATTTAATCACAGAAGTGATACAAAATAAATGTCATGTTTCTGTATTTAAACACTCTTCATGCTTTGCTTACCTGATTTGGACACCGTGGCGCTGGCCTCATAGCCCATAACCCTTTGTTGCATGGCCGCATGGTCCTTCTTGAACCTGTTGTCGAACGTGTGCAGAGCCATGATATCCCGCACCGTTTTGCCCTTGCTCATCCAGTCCTGCTCCGGTCTGTTTTTGTGGCTCTCCGAGATCTCTGGCGTTAGACTGTCCGGTCTGTGCTTCTCCTTCACCTCTCTGTCGTGCTCGGTGCTGGAGACCGAAGCGGGTCTCTTGCCCAGATCCCCGGGACTACCGGCCGCCAGTGCTGAGGGAAGCCCCATCTGCCCCGGTCGACCGTTGATGGCGTGCACCGGAGGCATGTTCCCGTTAACCAAAGGCACTAGATTCGGAGGAACTGTGCTGTTCCTGCGAGGGTTAGGGCTCTGTCGGTTCAGCTCCGGAGGCTCGTCTGGTTTAGGAAATCCATTGGGGACGGGAATGCCGTTTGCCTGCCTGCCAGACTGATATTCTGGACCCAGCCTGGGCGGACGGTCGGAGGTGACCGGGTAGCGGTCCAGCGGCTGGGGCGGCCGGGACCCGGGGTCTCCTGCCGCCGCGTGGTTGATCGCCTGGATCTCTTTCCCGGAGAGCTGCGACTTCCCGGGGCCAGGAGATCTGCCCTCCTGAAACCCATGAGCTCTCTTGAGCTGCCGGGCCGTCTCGATGACAAACTCAATGCGGTCTGCTCCTTCGTAGTTGACACATCCCCTGCAGACGGGCTCGGTAAAATCCCAGATCATGGCCCACGGCATGCGGGGCAAGTCGCATAAATAACACGACTGCCTCCTGGAAGAAGCAGCGACCGCCGCGGACGACATAGCGCTCTTCGACCCCCCGAAAAGAAACCCAAAATATATCTTCCCCGGGGTTCCTCCGAGNAAAAAAAAAAAAAAAAAAAATACAAAAACGTCCTCTTCCGACTTTTAGAGCAACAACGGTGAAGTTTTAGAGGGAGAAGTTCATGTCGGTGTGTACTTTACTACGGCGCTCCTCTATCTATCTCCACTGACTCTCTACTACTGGCTCAATGTGGAGCAGTGACGTCACCGCGGAGCTCTAAACGCCTGCTTCCACTTCAGTTTCTATTGACTTGATTTCTTCGACAGACCCCCCCGGTTTACCGCAGCCTCTGTCACTCACTGCGTTTTCTATTTTAATTTAATCACTTGAACCACCGCCAAAACTGCACCCAGTTCACCCCGTCCACCGCCGCCGCCTCCGACCGAAGGAATAACCCGCAGCTCTTTAATAGCAAAACCTGCAAAAACGATTCCGTCCGCCGATAGGAGACAGAGAAGAGGGGGGANGCTCTTTAATAGCAAAACCTGCAAAAACGATTCCGTCCGCCGATAGGAGACAGAGAAGAGGGGGGAATATAGCTGTAGGTTAGAATTAGTCTGTCAGGTAAAACGACTCGTTCTCCATTTTGCTGCTTTGCACTATCTTTTTTTTTTCCTCCCTGCAGCTTGTTTTTGTCAATGCACAATGAGCCGCTACTACTACTGTTGTGCAATGAATGAGGTGGGTCTATAGCTACGAAAACAACTTGCCTACTATAGAAACCTTATGGCGTATTTTTAAAAGATAGGATATATTGTGTCACGCAGAGTCGCGAAAATGTTACGTAGCTGCCTTTAATAAATATTAACCGACACAAACAAATTATTAACGATATTTAGGAGCTGGAAAATGCTACTGTAGTGAATGTTGTAGGAATGGTTGCATCTATTTGCTGGCAACGTTTCCCTCCCATAGGTTATTATTGCGTAGACAGCATGCTGTGATGTGATTTTTTTTTTTTTTAGCTCTGTTTTAACACAGGGAAAAAAAGAAAGAAAGAAAAATAAATGGCGCCTCTATTAGCCAGTAAGCAGGAAGCTCTGTCATGAGGTGGGGATTTCCAGTGAGTGTGTTGTAGACTTGAATGGATCGGGGTTACAGCATGAATATGGCTCTGCCCACATTTTTATTCTGCTGCACTGAAGAGTCAGTCATCCAAAACTGCCATCACTAAATGAAATTACATTGGAATGAATCAGCCTTTCACACACTTTAGTAGTAAGCTGGCTGTTTAGCAACACAGAAAACCCAATATTGATCGTCTGATAGCTGTAGGATTAATGACTCCACTGTATACTGTAGGTCTGACTTAATAAAAAAAAATGTTAAATTAAAAGCATGTCATGCAGCAGCCCAGCCAAAATATCCTGAAGTAAAAGTGTAGTTTGATGCACATCTGAACAGGAGGAGTGTCCCAGTAGTTCAGATTCCACCCTCTTGTCTGGGTTCATTCCAACTCATTGCAGCTTAGCCTGAGGGTTTGGGTGAGGCAATGCGTCTGAAACCTGCAGACACAAAGCAGGATATGTTTGTGCAAGTCCATGTGACGTTGGAAAGAGAAAGAAAGATGTTTAGTCACGTACCCTCATCCGTCTCACCCAGCTACGGGATATCAGGCCATTTGGTTCCTTGTCCGTGTCCATGATCACGCATTGTAGCATGCGGCACTCTGCCCCACACACTTCAGTGGGCTCCTGTATACATTATAATGTAGTTACCGGTACATCTCTTCAAAAAAAAACAAAATACTTTTATCTCAATCTATTGTCACCATGTCAATGCAGTTAATGTATTATAATGCCCTCCACAAATATGGGCACCCTTGGTAAATAAAAGCAAAATGGTCTGTGAAAAAAAACTCTTCATTGTTTATCCTCTTGATCTTTCATTCAATTTAATTAAAGTAAAATAACTGAAAGCAAAAACAAATTCTTATCATGAATTTATTTTTCTCAGTCGGCCAGATGGCGTCTGATCGTAGTTGTGGAGACTTTCTGACCTCAAGAACCAACTAACTTCTGTGATTCTCCAGCTGTGATCCGTGGAGGTTCTTTGGCCGCTCGAGCCATCATCCTCACTGTACGTTTGAGGCTGACTGAGAAAAATATGTGTCATGATAACAATTTAATTTTACTTTAAAGGTTATATTTTTGTTAATATTTTGATTGAAAGATCAAGAGGATACACAAAGACTTTTTTTTTCACTTTGCTTTTATTTACCAAGGGTGCTCATATTTGTGGAGGACACTGTACATTGTTGTTACTGTAAAACTGCCAACCTATAAATTTGTGTACCTCATAGTCCTGAACAATATTCTGCTTAGAACAGATCTAGGCCAATCATTTACAGATGTCACATGGCTTTAGTGCCTCCAGAGTTACTCTGGCACGTAGCCACTGTACAACAAATTGTTTCCCATCACTGGTTTCCTCTCCATCTAGGGCCTTGTTGGGTGAACAACACAAGGAAGTGTTGTTAAGCTTTATGACACAGTTAGGAAATGACTTGTGAAGGGCAAAATAAACAAATTTTTGTCTTAAGATTGGTGGGAAACCATTACCTAATCCTTTGATCCTTTGGTTTCTACTCAGGAGATGTTTGTGCAAGCAAATAACTATGCACTATTATGCAAGACGAAGGCATGCCGAGATTCAATTAAGTGCCAAATGACCTGATTCTATAATAGGAAGATCCACTGATTTAAAAAAAAAAACAACCTTTTGCCGCAGTGGCTGCAAAGCACAGAGCTTAATAATGCTGAGTTTATACTGAGCAGAGGCTAAAAGGTCTGAGAGGAAGCCAGACAGGCACAGATGGCTCTGATCACAATGTGCACCACGTACATTGTAAAATCACCACAGTGCAGAACGACCGACAGCGACCAAATTCGAGACGAGCCACTAAACCAGACTGAGTAGACGTGTAATGCTGTTTTGTCTTTTTTTTTTTTTGACAATATGTAAACTCAGACAGGAAGCAGCTAAATAGAGAGTGAGAGGTGGGTGACAGTCAGGGGAATACCCAGCATGTGACAGCATTACCAGCTTAATAAAGCCGATGTTATTTTTGTTCTGTTGCTTTCTGAGACTGTTCAGTTTTATATTGGCCATCTTTTATTCATGGAAGTGAATCATTACAAATTCTCTGTGAACTTTTCTGCCGAAGCACAGCATAGCTCTAGTTCTTTTCTTTTTTTTTTTATTGTTTCCCTCTACCAGGAGAACATTTTTGTTATATAACCTTTGTAGTGCTGCTGCCGAGATGAGATCCAAATCAAACTGTAACATGTTGCAAGACATAAAAGTAGGTTATAAAAGGACAGTGCTATTATATTACAATGTTACGCTGCTTTTTTTAGGAGCCTGCCTTGTACATTAATAGCTAGACAGAGTGGCAGTGGTTAGAAAATGTCAGGAGAGTGAAAATAAGGACTAACGTGCATGCATTAAGGAGTTCCTGTGTTTATAACAGGGAGAAGTAACCATGGAGATTATCACAGAGCCACCCCAGTGACCATATATATCCTGTTTACGGAGTTATTTTTAGCCACAGATTGCTATAGAACAGATTAGACCACAGACAGAAGTTAGGGAGGTCTTCCAGATAAAGACAGAGCTTCACTCTTAAATATTAGCTGCTTCCTGTTTTAAAGCAGTGCTAATTTCAATGTATTTTGTCAATTTTCTGAATGGGTTCCATTAATTCCACATACTACATGCATATTTTGATCGTGGAAGATAATTGCCTCGCATTTGCAACCAAATTCACACAAAAAATAAGTAAACTCAAGCATTTTTAACATGTCTATTTTGATACAGGTATAAAATGGTGGAATTTGAATAAAATGGAGGGTCCATGGCGAAAGGGAAAAATGTGCTGGGCGGCTGGAATCTGGGGGCTGGAGGCTGCAGAGGTGATGTCATTGGGCCAGAGCAAGAGGCAAGTGAAAAACAAGTCTCTCTCTTTATTCTGATCCTCTTTGCAGTCCCAGCAGGGGGGAGGGCCTGGCAGTCAGCCAAGGCAAGGGCTGCTGGGAAATGGCAAAGGATGCCAAGCAGGCCCCACCGCCAACATTAGAAGCTCACATCTTTGTTCTCAGAAACCTGGTGTGCTGCCAAAGGCCTCATTTCGGCTCCATGGCATGATTACACTGGATGTAGGCCAACTACTGAGAGCCTGCTCACTCTTCCTCCCTCCCTCTCTCGCTCTCCCTTTATACTCCCTCCCTAGGCTCGCTCTCTTTTTCCACTGCCTTCAAAAGCTTTCTGCCAAACATGCAGCAGTTGCCATGGCTGCAGAGAATGGAACATAAAAAAGTGAGTAATGAGTCAGGCTTGGACCCAGATGTGCCACATGTGTATCCATTTAGAAAAAAAACAAGATGGTAACATATCCCCTTAATCTGCCATGCTTGTCAGGGACAGACTTAGTAAATAACAGATGACTGAAAGGGGAAAATTGAGAAAAAAATCCCCACAGAAAAATGTAAATGAAGAGCATTATTTTCACATCCATTTTTGTGCATAAGTTGGTTTCAGTGACTTGCAGAGGCAATTTATATTTGGCAGCCAGGAACAGAAAGAGCTGAACTTTGCTTCTGTCAAGCTATGTAAATAAGCCTGTATGAATTGTGAAATGACAACATAATTTCCTGTCCAGTGGAAACCCCCGCATATTTGCGGCCTACTCTCAAACAGGCATTGATGCAAACAGTCTTTGCATACAGTGCCATAACAGTTTGGCCTGCTATCGCTCTCAGCATAACAGAAAGGAAGAAATGAAAATTACAGAAATAGACATCAGCATACAGTCTGGATGAACTGAACCAGAAAAACAATTAAGTTCTTAAAGCTGTACAGCATATTTTTAGAATGAGCAATACAGCACATATAAATAATTCCTTATTTACTGACCTTATAAGGCAGTTGGTATTGTTGAGTTGCTATAGTTAGTGTGTTGTTCACAGCCACTCCTACCGTTGCATTAGTTTCTGTATGGCTGGTTTGTTCTGGCTCACAAACCCTGATTGATCCTCATGCGAATGCCTGTGGGACATTTCAGATTCATCATAAGCACCACTATGGCAAACAGCACAAATATCTGTGTAGGAACACCATTTATTCAACCTATAATTAAAGGACCATACCATCCATTTGGCATGTTTGAGCCTAATTCTCATATATGTAACATTACTGACAATCATTCTCTAAAGCATACTACTGAAACGGTGAGTTAAAAATTTTTTCCTACCTTCCAGACCGCCCATTGGTTTCAGTTCATTCTGGTACGCTATTAAAATCAATTTGTTGATATTTGAAACATTCTTGGGATAGGTAATCNCAGTTCATTCTGGTACGCTATTAAAATCAATTTGTTGATATTTGAAACATTCTTGGGATAGGTAATCAATCATTGCGGACAACACGTATTCAGGTTCTTTCAAAGTTTTGTAATTTTAGTGTTTAAATGCAATAAAAAGCACGGAGTTAACGTATGTCTCCACTGGGAAATATAGTCCCAAAAGAAGAATTGCATTTATCGAAACATTTTAACAACTGTGACTTCATAATTTTGCGCAACTATTCGCAGGCGAAACATCGATTTTTAAGGTGGGTGTATCGCTTGAATATTTGATTTTGAAAGATTAAGAGATTTTGCAAAATATCAGGAAAACTGAAATACAGTTTTATCCTTTGGGAAATGGTTGTCAGAAATCTTACGTGTATGAAAATTGAATATATTAGGCTCAAACGTGCAAAATAGATAGTATGGTCCTTTAACATTTGCCAGTCTTTGTTGAAACATAAAGAATTAGAAGTATTTTGACTTATTGTGTAACCTCTTCTCCTGAGCCAAAATAGAACCTTCCCAAAGCAGGGGCTTATTTATTACGAGAACTCTAGTCTATTTTTGAGCTGCGCTACTAGCAAATGGAGTCTGACATCCCTGGCAGAGCAGTAACACAGCACCCAGGCACTGTTTGTAGATGTGGAATATGTTATATTGGCAGTGTTTTTATGGTCAAATGCAGACATCATCTTCAGATACCCATTATTGCTTTCTGTCATTTGATAGATCAGTAAAATGATTAGCATTTACTCAATGACAGCTGGATCTTTGCTCAAATTCATTCTGTCGACAGAACAGCTGCATGAAACCGGGTAAATAATACATACAAATATGAGTGAACATGCATATTTATAAACCCCTTTATTTATAAGGCGTTGCAGGGTTTGTGTTGGAAGAACATCAAAGCTACCCCGTTTCTCGTAGCATTTGCCTTGAAAGCAAAAGGATATAGAGAGAAATTTCTGCAGTGTATAGAATCTAAAAATAAGTGTTTGTTCAGTATTTCAAGGAGAAAGATTTATGTGTGATTGTGAGAGGAGGGGAAACCAAGAATAGCAAACTGACCTGATTGGAAAACCTTGAGTCTCTTTGTTTTTGTTCACAGATAACCATAGAGCTCAGTCAGATCATTGCTGTCAGGATAAGGGCATCATGAAGAAATTATTACAGTAATACATACAGATGTTATGTGTACATTTAGTGCAGAAATTGGGAATTATGATTTCATTATTTCTTATTTCAGTTCTCTTGCAATTTTGCACAAAACACATTTACTGAGAAATAGCCCATTTTTGGTCATAGCCATAAATCAGCTGAGGTCTCCATCAGGGATTCCACACGTACTGAACTACTCTGTCTTTGATTGTCTGGTTTATGGAGGATGTTTCATCGTACACCGAGAGCATCCACGCCAAAGATGTCCTTCCTCCTCTTTCCATAAAAGTGCAAGTTATCACGATGGTGTGGCATTCATTATCCGCCTGTGGTTTTGCAGGCTTGGCCCAGAACAGCTGGGGAGCATTCGTGTTGTCACATTCAGCTTCTCACTGCGGTGAATGATGGGAGGGTAGGAGACAGCTCTGTCCCCCGCCTGTGTGATAAAGCCCCTTAACCCACGCCGTCTGGGCATCTGGGCACATGTTCCCTCACCTCGCTCATTCACTTCAAAGCCTTGTCTCAGGAAGCTGTACCCTTTGCGAAAAACTGAAACAGAAAATAGAACAGGAATAACAAGTATGGCTATGCATATATGATTCTGGTACAATCCAGATACATTAAAGGACCATGTCAGTGATCGTGCATGTTTGAGCCCAATACAGCCCGCATATATGGTACGTTACTGACAACCAATTTCCAAAATATAAAACTGTATTTTAGCTTTCCTTTTATTTTTTTTCAAATCCCCTAATCTTTTAAAAGCAAAACGTTCAGGTGATACACCCCCTTAAAATTCAGTGTTTCACCGTCTAACACCTGTGCACAATTGTTTTTAATTGTCATTTTTAATTTTTCGGTAAAAGTCGTCTTCTCCTGGGACTATATTCCCTGGCAGAGACATACGTTGTCTTCCTTGCAGCCCCATGTTGGATCAGTTAAGTAACGTTGCTTTGACAAAAAACTTAACACACAACAAAAACTTAATACGCGCCATGTTCACTGAGATGGATTACTTATCTCAAGCATGTTTCAAGTCTCTACAAGTTGATTTTGATAGCTTACTGGAATGAACTGAAACCAATGGCAGACTAGAAGGTAGGAAAAACAATTCTAAAAGTTTGCACTAAAGTACAATATTTTGGAAATGGTTGTCATAAGGGAACACGTTATATTGGGCTTGTATATTGGGTTCAAATATGCACAATCACCGGTATGGTCCTTTTCTTCTGTGCCTCTTATATTTTTTATTATGTGCCTTGTATATCATCATCATTATTATTATTATTATTATTATTATTATTATTATTATTATTATGTGCCTTTTTATGTTTTTTTACTTTGGTAATTCTCTTGTATGAGCAGCCACTTTCTTATCGGCCCAGGAAACGGAATTTCATGTGCACCACATGTAACATTGTACAAGTATAATGTGGGTGTGGTGAGATGACAATAAAGCTCCTTGAATCCTTGTATCCTTAAGACACCTAAATCAAATATATTATATCATGTTTTTGGTATTCAAATTACAACACGCCATGAACTTTATCCACGACAAGTTTCACAACATTGACAGGGACAGAAGCTATTGTCACACGCAGTCATGTCATCACATTATTCCTAAAAGGCAAATAGAGCGGAGCATTTAGTCACAGTCGCCACAGCTTTTGTAGCTCAGCTGAAGTGTTGCAGAAATACGTGGGAAGCTCAGCGGAGTAAATAGGAAAGCCTTAACACAACAGTAAAGGCCCCATGGGATACAAAGAGCTTTGCAGGACAGACCACAGCACTGTGGGAAAGTTCAGCGCCCTTGAAGGAGCCCGATAAGCCCAGGGTGATATGACACTGCATATTTGTATTGTGCAAATTTGTAACAACTACAAGCACGCTGCTGATAGAGACGTCTTACACCATGTGTTTGCAGAAACCTGCCTGGCCAAAGGGCACGCTGAGCTGGGTGTGGTGAATGTTATCTGTGTGATTTGAGCATTTCAGTTTGTGATGCTAATACAGGACTGGATGTATGTTGCAGTTGCTGTGTAGTAGATATACAGGTTTGGGAAGAGTGTGTGTGAGCTGTGTTTAAAGTGTTTTATCACATGAACGGATAGTGTTACTTCTCCTGCTAAGTGATGGGACCCACCTTTGTTTACCCAGCATACAGATGTGTAACTTGACCTTGTTCAGTGCAGATCGTTGAAAGCTTGCTCAACAAAGGGATAAAAGTTCACCTACTCAGTGTTGCGACACAATAGGAAGGAGGAGCCAGACAGCCTTGAGGAGGAAACGGTTTCACACACTACAAGTCTGGTTACACCCAGAGTTGGCTTGAAAGGCAGCACACACACTCCCCCACCTCTGCAAAGAAACGAACAGACTTTTACTTTTACATTTCCTCATAAAGAAATATTTCCATCGTCCTTCCTGGGAACGCACAACAATAACCCTATCACCCTAACCCTCGGATCAAAAATACAGTTGCCTAACAACACTGTGAGCAAAGTTCATGAAATTTCTGAAAGCCGTTCAGCTCTCACATGATCGTTAGTGAGTTAACCATTTACAGCAGGCAGGAAGAAGAGCACCTTGTTCTGGGTAAACAGGGTGCTGTGTTTGCTGTTTGAACCGGTATTAGTTAACCCAACTATTCAGCAGCCCAACCTCTTTGTTCATTAACACACAACATGTAGGAACGCAAAACCTGTCACACTATATGTCACCCTACACCAAAACAAAACCTCCTTCCTCTTGACGCAAACAATGCATGCAGGCAATCAGAGCCGTGCTCCCATTATGAAATGGCTCTGTCACAAGATCAGGGCTTCGCAGGAATGCTGTTGTGACACATGTGGTGCTGTTGACACAAGGGTTTATCATTGAACTGCTCACACACACTTCAGTTGCCAAAAGGGCGGGAGCACCAGTCACCAGTTTCTATTTATTATTCCGCTTTAGCTCCCAACAGTCATGGTGTTTATCAAAGGAAAGTCCGCTGTAACTGCAGCCAGGTGCGACTGTGTGTAATGATTCACACAGCAGACGCAATACACAACAGAGGCTGTTTTGCATGTTTGGAGCTCTTAGAACCGTATAGGTCATTGGGTGCGTGTGTGTTGAATGAGTGTGTGTGTGGATGTCATGTGGTGCTGATCTTTGGCATGGTGTTGGTGGAGAGGGTTCAGCAGGAGTTCAGAATAGATTCATTATTCATGGCGGTTTGTGCACAAAATGATGGCACAGGGGAGTTTCCGCACGCTGAAAAGGTCTAAGTGCTAACGAGTTATTCCACTATTTCTTTTCCTTTCATGTGTCGTAACAGGATATGAGACAGGGTTTGGTTTTCTTGCACATAGTTGGACAGGTTTCAAACCTGGATGTACATACTGCCGTGTGTGATAAACGCAGGAAACTTATCAGTGTATGTCTTTACAGTAGAGCGTATTTATTTTTAATGTGTGTTGGCAAAGCTTTAAAAAAAATCCCAGCTTAACAATTCGAGGAGAGCCAAGCCACCTGGAAATCTCATGACTTCCTGAATCTAATTCCTAGCAGAGCTGTTAGACTGTCTGACTAGGAGCTTTCATTGGAAGGATGTAAACACCGAATAACAGGCATGTTTGCAAGAGCCAATGTTGAATCAGGCATTAGGGCTCATGTAATGCATGAAGTGAACTCAAATGCCCCTGCAAATCCCTGATTATATTTTCTCCCCATCTAACCCATTTATAGTACGCTGTGAACTGGAGGAGAAAGCTGGCATCAGTTGGACTCGTGAACAGGCCTCTGCGTGCTCTACCAGGTCTATTCTCGCTGTCAAATCCATCCTAACCCCTGCACTTTACCCAAACTATATAATAACAGTCATTCTTCCAGAGTAGCTAAGGCTGGCAGTTTTGATAACCTGCAATTGTAATCTACAATGCTCACAAAGCAAACAAGGTGAATGGAAAACAGAGCAAAGGTATGACACCACCAAGGGAGAATCCAGAACAAAATCCCCCCTCATGTCACGGCATGCTGTGTCGGCGGCCTGTGACCTCATCCAAAGTCTACGCGCAGCCTCACGCTGCTTTGTTATCTGGAAAACCTGCAAACCAGCACATTCCAACCTCAACAGCAACAGAAATGCGAGCGTACAGATCCTGCTGCTCTATGAGAGACACTGCATGCAACTAAACTGCAACATGCACGTTTCAGAGAATAAAAAATCAACCGCCAGATATATTCAAAGGCATAAGAAAAGGGTTGAGATGCGTGTAAATCAGTTGAGCTTTGTGTGTCTGCTTACTCAGCAGCTTGCGCCAAGCTTAGCTCGCCTCGTCTTTTTTTAAACAGACCACAGAGCAGTAAATAGCTACGAGGAGGATCACAACCTTCACAACTGATTGGCTTGATGCGTGCCTGACACAAACAGGAAGATGTCTGTGCAAGTCAGAGAGAGGAGCAAACAAAGGCCAAAGGACAAGAGACAGGCAGAATGCAGTGGTGAGACAAAGACAGAATGTGTAAAAGCCTGAGGGATTTCAGAATAAGGTCTCTCTGTTTGTAACATGCCATGTGACTCATGTTGGAACTCAGCCGGTGATTCAGTTCTCTGCCCTGTCAGCAGGCAGCGTGCAATGACAATAATGCTGATGTGTAATGTAATGTGTGTTTATGTTGATTTAGTAGGACAGGAAACCAGGAAATTATGCCAATTTGGAACTGTAATCATGCCATCATAATGCTGATAATATTCCATAAGTAGTATTCCGTTCTCATATCTTTCCATGTTTACATAAGTATAAAATTGATTTTTTTATTACTCTGGTTAATAAATGTTAAATATTCCTTAGTGATGAGCTCAGAAGCCAAACTGTCTCTTTTTCACCTTTTGTGTGTGTTGTGTGCTGAAAATGTGTTAATTACAAATGGCGTTTGCACCTCTAATTGTACAGTCTCACAAATATGTGAGATTCCAGTTAAAATCATGTTAATTTAGTCCTGTTTTTTTTTTTTGTTTTTTTGTTTTTTTTGTCAGTTGCACAATCTTCCTGAGGAGCTGACATTACGTAAGTGAAATATGCACTGACTAAAATGATTTCACTTCTCTTTTATTTAAACTTTGGGTAAATACGTTATAGGTTCCTCTTTTTTTTTCATTTTAAGTGGAAGGCTGTAAACATCCTAACATAAGCTGATGCATTTTTTTTAAATAATACATATATACACACTTTACGTTGTTGTAAACACACTATGACCAATAGGGGGCAGAAAACTCTCCAAAATAAACTGACACACAGCCCTGACATACCTGTGGGTTATTTTACCTTACTCACCAGTAAGGTAAAATAAGTTCACTTTGCCTCTCAGTCATTTCATGGTAGCCCACAGTGGACTGCTTTGTAGCTGGAGATGGCTACCTGTGTGTGTGTGTGTGTGTGTGTCTGTTTTTTTTTTTTTTTTNTTTTTTTTTTTTTTTTTAATATTTTATTTTTTAGTGGGGGTTGGTGAGGATTAATGAGGCAACTATACACCATATTTGCAGGCTGGAAAACCAAACAATGAGCTAAAAGAGGCTAAAATCTCTGCAGAACTACAAAGTTTGCAATGGGGACTAGATTATTTGTGATCTTAATCTGGTGCAAATCTGCCATGTCTGCAATTCTACTGCAAATTACCTGCTACTGTATATTTCTGAAAACCATCTAAGTAATCACATAACTGAGTCTTTCTTTTTTTCTTGTACGTCTGTGGTGGAATATTTAAATACTATTTCTGACAGCATTTTTGGTGACATTTCTGGACGTTCCTCAGCAGAACGGAGAACCATTTGGAGAAACAGATGACTATCTTTTGATCTTTTGGATTTAATCTGTAAATTGCAGTGGAATACAGATTCTGTCCATCTCTTGCACACATTGGGAAGTCATTCCAAAACCACACACGGACCCTACGCAATACTAGTCTTGTGCGAACAGTCGTGACACTTTCACAATACACAGTCATTTGATTTGACTGTTAATAGAAAACATGTCAGGTCTGAGGGCAATCACGCCACCATGACTTCGTATAAGGTCATACTGATAGATGCTGGTGAACTGTGTTATCTGCTTTGATAAGGTAATGATTTTCCTGCCTGTGTTGCTGTCAGAGAGTGAGTCACCGGGTTGTTGCATGTTTCTCTGAGGGCAGCATGGCCTCTGACGGGGCGAAAGCACAGAGTGGAAATAATGAGTGACATATCAGGCTCTCCTATGAACAAAAAAAAAAACAAAACAGCTTTTAGAAAAACACCACCACCCCTCCCTGTTACCCTACTGTTCCAGTGCCTGGCTGTGAAGGTCAGATGAGAAAGAGAGAGAGGAAGAGTACAGCAAAGGAGACCAACGCCTCCACCTCTACCACCACCACCTCCCCACTGACTGGTTCAAACAGGCCCTGGGCAGGCGGGGTGAGAGGGGGATGGGGGGTGGGGTGGGGCGTGGCCCCACTGAGCATGCCCAGTGAGGAGGAATGTCGTGTGATGGCAACACAGTGGGCTCTCCCATCTGCTGATGTAGTGTGCTACTTCCCCCCTCAGGCTCTTTTCCATCCAGTCTAGTGAGCAGCTAGATCAATCTACTGAGGAATGAACACAAAGTCAGCACACACACGGACGCCATCACACACACACACACACACACACACACAGGATATTCACATGTTNGCACACACACGGACGCCATCACACACACACACACACACACACACACAGGATATTCACATGTTGTTTACATACTACACAAAGCCCTGCAGTGAAGCAGGCAGGCAAACACGCATTGGAATTTACTCATGCATGCAAAATAGAATAAAAAATAAAAAAGTAAGAGAAAGGTTGAATCAACGAGCTGACATGTTAAAGGGAAACTCCCTCTCTCCTCTCGCTGTAGTTTACAATCCTCCATTCTTTCTGCATGCAACATTAAAAAACCGTGGCACTGATAACGCTGGCGTGTAGATCCTTTGCTGTCTCCAAACTCCTCTCGGAGCTGACTCATTGGCCTGAACTACAAAGGCTGAGGTGCTTTAATTTGTCATCAGGGTGGATGGCGATGACGGCTGATGGTGTTTTTCGGATGGATGGTGTTGACTGACAGTTTCATCGTTGAGGAGGGTGCTATTTTATCACCACAATTTCACTAAAATGTCAGAACAAGAACCATCATTTCCAGAGAATGCTATCATTTGTCTGCACCCTGAGGGGTTGTGCTCTCTCTCCGTCTCACACACACGCACACACATACACATGCAGCGAGTGAGACCACATGTGTGTTTTCTCTCCTATGAATTATTAAGGAACCCTCCCTTGTGTAGTTGGAGCAGGCGCTGACTTGGCACCCGGGGATGCGCTCTAACTATGGTGACAAAATGGTGTAGTGTGAAAAGTGACATTTAAGGCATATTGACACTAAGGAATATTGTCAGCCTACTTATTTGCCTGTGTGACAAAGCATGCAAGCAGGCCATCAGATGACAAAACACACAGGTTTTAGAACTTTTACTTGAGCCATTGATGTGTGTGTGTGTGTGTGTAAGCTACGAAATGTTAATTTCTCCTCCAGAATGCAAATAAAGGCATGATTCTGTTCTCTCTTCTCTCTCATACGTTATATGAATAATTGAAACGTGTGTGCATGTGTGTGTGTGTGTATGTGCATGGGGNGCGTAATGTGTTCCTTTATTTGCAGAGTCACGCCTGTGCTTTCTGATATGGTAATAAGTCCTCCCCTCGAGTAACTGAGCTATGCTTTAGAAATCAGCCTCAGCCTAATGGTGCATTGTCTCAAGGATGATCAAAAGTAGCCGAGATGAGGATGAGATGTTCTCGGATCATCCGCAGACGACACTGATAATGAGGCACTTGAAAGAGTTTCTGGCATGACGGGCGCTGCGCCTGTTCGTTCAGGAACACAAAGAAAAGGTAATCGATTTGTATTTCCAGCTTTGATGACGATTTTCTAACATTGCCGAGTGAGATGTCCTTCAAAGCTGTCCTTCATCCTCCCCCCCACCCCACCCCCAACCTCAACCCCAAACTATTACAGCACACTCAGACTGAAGGCTCTTCACCACCCTGCCCTTCCTCATCTCTCCTTCCTGCTCGAGGCTTTCTAAATCAGGAACATCTGACATATTGGCCGGTTACTCATGTGTCACTCTCTGTGACCTCAATACACCCTTGTTTGGCTCTTACTTTTAAATATCATGGTTGGATGTGTGCATAATATTTTATAGCCATCCAATGTTAAACACACCAACCTGCGACCACATGTAAGCATGCACAGACACACACACGTACATACTTTTACCCCAACAAAAGACAGCTGCAGTTCAAAGCCTAGCAACAGCTGGGTTCCATTGTCTAACTGGGAGCTGATTGACATTTGAAGCCAGCGATGGCTGCCTTTAAATGCTTCTATTCTTTCCTCTTTCCTTCCCTCTTATTTGCTCACTCCATCCCTCCCCACCAAACATTTTCATTCCTGTGATGTTTTGGGTTTCACTGAGGTCTGCCTGGATACCACAGTGTCTCGAATTCACACACAGTAACCAGGGAATGCAGAATATGGTCCTTATTTGCCTCCCACAGAAGGCAGACACTCAATCCAGCCTCTTCACTGTCAAAAAAGCGCTGGAGATATACTTGGCAAACTGTGTTTTGTGTTCCCCTCCCAGTGTGTGTATGTATGTATCTTTCAAGCTCTTCATTTCCCAGAAAGGAGCACAGGATTTATGAGTGCATGAGCCGCCACGGGCGACATCTCCAGAGAAGGATGAGTGTTTCCTGCAAACAGTTGGAAGAGAGGGGAGGGAGGCGCTGCTATGTGGGTGGACAGCCTCCATGGAAACACTATCCAGTAACACTTGAGTTGCCACCGACAGACGTCATCAAGAGGAGGTGTGTGTCTGTGTGTGCGAGCACAGGAGGGGGGCACTTTCTGAGAAATTGTGCATGAGGCCTGTGGACTTTTGATTGACAGTTACCTCTGCTGATTACCGCCCCTCAGGGACAAAGTGAACGGCAGCTGCTGCTTCAGCTTCACCCTGCAGTAGCGCGTTTCTAACTTCAGCCTCACTTAATACGTCCAAACCTGAGCTGTCATTCTTAGCATCGTATCTCATTGCTCGTCTCTTTTGTTTTCAGGAACATTTCAGAGAAGCGATACAGATATCTGAGACTGGACTGCGTCTCGCTCAGGACTGCTGAACTAACACTTCTATGTAAAGTTACAGAGCCCTCCATCATCACTCTCTCGCTTTATCCAGCACCATCGAGTGCGGACGTGAGGAGCGCGGTGACTTCACGGGGTGTTGTGTAAGAGCATGGGGTGAGGCTTGAAAACCGAGCCATGTGAGACAAATGAAAGTGCTGATGCACCGAAAAGCGAGCCAGTGTTCTGGAGGCATGCAGCTACAAACCCCAGCAGAAGTCAGATGTCAGAGTCAAGAGAGCTGAGAAGATGGGGGGGTCCAGAGTCAGCGAGGCCACGGACAGTGTGTGGTAAAGGTCCAGATATGGGGGGTGGTGAATGGGTGGGGGTTGGGTTAGAGGGAGATCTATTCCAGTAGAGAGATAAAGGTCACAGTGTAAGCTGATAAAGGCAGGAGGCAGAGCTTGGGGCTGCTTCCAGGCCAGCTAGTCAGCTGACGCCTGCAGCTGTGTTTGGAACATCAATATGAGCCTTGTTCACCCC
>VXCM01001154.1:82449-160361 GCA_014773175.1 Lucifuga dentata | reverse complement strand
CACACACACACACACCCCCTCACTCCTCCATGCCACCCTGCTCCAGATACATTATTTACACTCTCCCTCCCCTCCCTTCAGCTCAGCTCAAAAGAATCAGGGCAAAGGGAAATAACACCACTGTATAACCTCCCACCCTGCTCCATCACTNCCGCACTCACACACACACACACACATACACCGAATGACCCTCCTACACCCCTCCTCCCCACCTGCTTGCTCTTTTTTCAACTCTGTGGGATGAAAATGAAGTGCAGGGCTGGGCTGCGACAATGGGAAACTCTGTGAGGCCCCGGCCCTCCCATTAATCCCCTCTGACATGCCTCCCGAGGGCAGGGATTTGCTACAAGTCAATGCAGGAGACTTACAGTATGCAAAACAAGCCTGTCTGACTCTCATGATTTTCAAAGCCACTGCACTGCCTGTGAGACAGGAAGGTAGATCAGAGAGGGAAAAAAAAAAGAAAAAAAAAAACTGCACACCAGTCTGCTTAGTTAACCCTTTCCTCACCCTCCCGCTTCAGCGTTTGTATCACTTCCCTGTTTTTGTTTCATTCCTGGCCCACGTCGCATAGATAAAGCTGATGACAGATGACAGGATGATAGTTTCCTCTCCCGTTTGGCTAAATCATTATCCTTTTTTTTTTTTTTTTTTNCTTTTTTTTTTTTTTTTTGTCTCTCTTCATGACACATTCAGTGCAGTTTCCAAGACTGCCTTGTAACCAGACCAAAATATGAAAACCACCCAATGTAAACAGGAATCCACAGGTCATGTGATGCACTCTCAAGCAAAGTAGTGCTATTGAATTTCACTCTTATCAGTGATCTGGTGATGTGGAGATAGGCGGGGGGCTGGAGGAGGGGTGGGCAGGGTGACATTGGAAAGAAACAGACAAAATGTTTTCTTTTTNGGGGGGGTCTCCACACCCTGCAGCTCACACTTAGGGGAATGTAAACAGCTGAGCTGCATAGACAGGCTCAGGGTCCACATGGCGGATCAGTAAAAGGAAGAAGGAAGGAAGGGCAGCAAAATAACTTACATTAGAGGAATGGAAAAACAGATGACAGTAAGGCATTGCCCCACAGAGTAAGAGAAATCCGCCAGGATTTGTAGCCTGCTTTAGATTCATGTGATTGGCTCCAAAGCCCCCCCCACCCATATTTTTTTCCACCCATCCGCAGACCCCTTGAGATGGAAAAATGGGTCATCTGCATGGAATTTAATATTCCAAGCACGTACAGTGGAGCTTTATTTTTAGGACGTGCCTTGAAAATTTTTCCTTCTTTTTTTTCTGTCTCTGGTGAATGACAAGGAGAGACGCTGGGTAATTAATATACAGCGTTACTGCTGTTGCAGAGCAGAGCGGCGGTCTGTATTCTAGCTGCTGGCACAGCCTGGACACGTCTCATGTTTCTCCCAGCCTGCCCTCTCCATGGCAACATACAGTAGGCCGCAAAGTGGCTCGGTCTGCTGTGGCACCGCAGCCATGACATCAGCAGCGGGGCACAGACACTGTGGCTCTGAGGCAGGAAAAACCTTCCAAAACAGATGCAGAGGAGGAGCCCAGGCCTCTGCGGACACGACCGGTCGGTGATCAGCAACCGACAGGCAGCAAACACTGGTACACCGAGAAATTACTGATCGGTGATTAACACAGAGGAGCTTAAAGGACAATACCGGCCATTTTGCATATTTGAGCCTAATATATTCAATTTTCAAACATGTTAGGTTACTGACAATCATTTCCCAAAGGATAAAACTATATTTCAGCTTTCCTGATATTTTGCAAAATCTCTTAATCTTTCAAAATCAAATATTCAAGCGATACACCCACCTTAAAAATCCATGTTTCTCCTGCTAATAGTTATGCAGCCTTATGAAGGCACCGTTGTGTAAGTTTTTCAATAAACACAGATCTTCTTTTGGGACTATATTCCCTGGCGGAGGCATACATTCACTCCATGCTTTTTATTGTGCCTAAACGCTAAAAATCTGTAACTTAAAAAAAAAAACTTGAATACACGTCTTGTATGTGATGATGGATTATCTATCCCAAGAACGTTTCAAGTATCAACAAGTTGATTTTAGTAGCGTACCAGAATGAGCTAAAACCAATGGCGGTCTGGAAGGTAAGAAAAATTTTTTTTAATTCATCATTCCAGTAGCATACTTTGGGAAATAATTGTCAGTAATGTTACATGTATGAAAATGCAATATATTAGGCTCAAACATGCAAAATGGACAGTGTGGTCCTTTAAATCTGGACCTGTGCAGCAGAGCTATGCAAAGTAGCCATAGCAACCACATACAACAGTGCTGTTTCTGATTGGCCCAAACAAGGCTGCTGCTACAAAACCAAAACCTTTCAGCGGTCAGACGTTCAGTCCTCGTATGCATGACAGCAATTGAGCTTTGACATTCAAAGTCACAAACAATAACACGGCAATGTAATTACCGCCGTGGGTAATTTGTTGACGGGATTAACAGTAATGAGATGTGGATCTGAACTGATTAGAATATTCCCAATACATTTGACATATGATCGGAGTCCTTGCAAACACATTACAGAGGCAGTCGGACTGCATTTTTTATATCCTGGGACTTTAATGTCACATCCATTAATAGGTTATTTCCTTCACCTGTAATCAAAGAACGGGGAGTTATGGCGGAGTGGGAGCATCTGTCATCGCGTGTAGATCGAAAAAGGATTAGGAACTGTTAAAAATCATCTCTCCTAAGCACATGGTGTCTATGCTGCAGGCTCAGCCATTGTTATTGCTGTCAACTGGAACGGTTCTCCCTTTGCTCCATTCAGCCGCTCTTCATCGGCTGAAAACAACCTGGAGCAACAGCGCCCCCTACTGCAAAATATTTCCCTGACACGCTTCCACCACCTGCTGGATCAGACATGAAGAGCTGACTCATAATTCAAGTTCAACTGGAACACAGTGAGCAATGCTTAAAACGCGTTTATGTTATATTTCTCATGATTAGTCGTGCAGAGCAGACCGTCTCAGATAAAAAAAAAAAAAGGACATCTTTGCTGTGTCATCTTCAGATTAAATCACAATGCATAATGCAGCACAGCTTATTTTTCAGTTTATTTCTCATAACTGACTTTATGATTCTAGGTTTTTTACAGACAGACAGAGCTTGTATCCTTCAATGACCCCCTCATCTTCCTCTATTCCAGTCCACAGGGGACAGATATATGCGGCTGGCCGTGGAGNACCCCCTCATCTTCCTCTATTCCAGTCCACAGGGGACAGATATATGCGGCTGGCCGTGGAGTGTTTATTTACAGGAGAAGCAGGCCGGTGGAGGGATCTGGCCTGGACCCTGAACCTGTTCCTACCCCATCACCAGCAGCACACCACAGCTCCAGTCTGACCTCCAACACACTCTTATTTTTCTTCTCTGCCTCTCCGAAAGGACAGATTAATGATTCATTTCTTCAGGATAGACACACACACACACACACAGTCACACTCACAGCCAGACATCCCTGCAGGCCCTTGACAGGCTTCTCCTTTCCACAAAATGGCAAACTAGCAGGAGTGCTGAATAAAAGACTGTAGAATGAGCACATGAGTTCATGGAAAATGGAACACTGTCTACCATTTAGTCTTCACTCGACATTTCTGGGCCACTGTTCAATTTTCATTTTTCATTCCTAATGTAGAAAAACTATTTTTCCCTGCTCTCGTTTCCTGGCAACCTCAAGGACCAGAGCGCTCTGGCCAAAGCCCTTAGAAAAACAGCTGCAGACAGGGATAAAAATAATTATAGCTCTATTTGTCTTCCGAGACACACTTTCAAGCAGAGCTGCTGCTTTCCCCGTGCGCAGTCCACTTTTCCTCTCTTGCACGTACAATAAAGCCATTCACAATAAAGCTGCTTCGTTCTGACATACTCACACAAGCTCCTGTGTTTTAACATGCTGGTTGGAAACAGAAGAACTCCATTCAAGATGGCAATTCAGCCCTTCTCTGCCAACCTGTGTTTATGTAAACCCCAGTCAAGGCTTCAGCAGCAGCTTACAAGCCAACTTTCATACCTCTATGCACTTTAAATTCCACAAATCTCTGACTACAGATTTTAAATCCTCGCACTATTCATTCACATCACCTGCCAACATATTGATAATATTGTGCTTTGCGTGGCACTATTCAAAAAAAAAAAAAAAAAAAAAAAATTCCCAGAGGAATAATGTTTATCTTTAGGTTATCAACATAATACTCTCCATTCAGGAAAAAAGCAATTCCAGCTTTTCTGAAGAGATAAAAACTGCCCACAATCCATATTTCAAAACCTTCAACAGTATTTATTTTCTGTGCACTGCTACTGCCATCTACTGGTGTAAAAAAAAAAAAAACAACAAAAAACTCACGACACTGATTTTCATGCTTTGTTGGATTTTTATAGACAGGAACATATCTGGATATACAGGAGTGAAATATAAAAATAAGTTGACAACTCAAAAGTTTCATCAAATTAATGATGGAAATCCATAAAGCAGCTGAACTCTGCCTCTTAACCTCAAAACAGATACGACCAGCAAGGCCGATGAAAAACACCACAAAAATCAACAATGTTCAGGGTCAACACTACAAAAAATGTGACAACTCTTCTATGTATTGTAAAGAGTGTTTTATTGTAACAGTTACATAGAAAAAAAGTTACATGATTAAAGGGAAATAAATACAGATGTCTAGAAAACATGAGAACTTGTGGGGACAGAACGAAGCGTGGAATGTTTGCGTTTCCCAAAAGGACAAAATCAAATAATTTTTACTTTAAAGATGGATTACTGCGGTGTCCAAAAGACTGAGCTCATACAGTTTGAAAGTGTCATTTTTTTCATAGTGCATAGTGGAATAGTTATCATACATAACCAAACAAAGTCAAACACTATCTGAAATCCTTTCATGGAATGATAATAGCAAAATTAAATCTCTTACACCCATTCGCGCACGCTCATTCGACGTCATCTTCTGTTAAAGACTGAGAGCTGAGGACTCTGCAAAACAGAAATGATAATTTTGTCTGAAATCATGCTCAAAGTGCACAATATAAATGACAAAATAACTCAATGTGTTCCATTAAAAGCACCCGTCAGTTGACATTTACAGCACTGTTTCTGTCTTAGAGGTGAAATAACCAAGAGCAACTGACACATGGCTCTCAGCTTTGGATGATTCTAAGCTTTCTCTTGCACCCTTGCTTGTCCCAGAGACCACAAATAGCAACCGGGGGGTTTCTAAAGGGTGCTGAGCAATAAATGATGGCAGCCGACTGTCGATGCTCACCTGGCTGATGCTGGGCAGTTTGGTCAGCAGCATCTGGAAGACTGGAGGTGGCAGTGTCTGCTGGAGTACCTGAAGCAGCTGCTGAGGTTGGCCACACACTGCAATGGCATTGGTCAGGTGGTCCACACCTTTCTCAAACTCACCTGGATTAGCATGGAGAACAAATGGATGCAAGTCAGATGGGAAAAAATATGCAGAACTGGAATAGGGGTTTGGCAAAAGTAAAACAGGCTAGTTATGGATAGTGCAATATTTCAAAACACTGTACAATGTAACTTTCGATAATTACAACTTACAGCTTAACATCAATTGTATACCTCATTTTCAGGTTATACTGGTCATGGGGAACACTATCAGTTAAGTAACTCTTATACCACGAAGGTCATTTGCCATGGCTTTGCATAGCGCCCTCTACAGCCACAAAAGCCTTTGTACAATTGGTTTTGGTGAATAAAAATTTTATAAAATTTTATAAAATATAAAATCTGTGGTGTCCTCTTTAAGCCTATGCAGCACTTTCTAAGTGACTTACATTTTATTAATTATACACCTAAAGATCACTACTCTTCAGTATTCCTCTGTGGTGTGCATGTACAGTGAGCGTGTTAAAGTGTGTACCATGCAGATGAGTGTATAGTGTCGGTTACCTTGTGATAGCAGCTCCTCTCCAAGTTGGATTTCTTCAAGAAAGAACTTCTGCACAGCCTCAGCGTCCTTCAAGTCAGGCAGCTTCAAAGTCAACGAGAAAAGAAACAAACGTGTTCACTTAACTTTACAGTGCAAGGAAACATTGAAAATAAATGAATGTCTTCATTTGCCCTACCTTTGCCAGTCCAGCTCTCCCATTTGAAACACTCTTCTTTCTCCTACCTGCGGGAAAAACCTGGAATTAAACTGTGAAGGTATTTTTAGTTTACAGCGACGGAACATGGCAAACATGTGGTTAGCTGTTAATCTTAGCATGGTCCTCCTTAAGTTATTTATCCTGCTCTAAAAGTCCTATTTTCACTTCAAATGATAAATTAAGTTACAACAAAAGTCTTCGCGCCATGAGTAAATAAAATAAAAATATGATAATCGAGTTGAACTATACTAGTTCTTCCACAGTCTTCTTGCTACGTGCATGTGGTCTGACTGACACATGGTAGCTGAAATCCTGCCGGGCAGTAATGTTTAGCTAAACTAAGCTAAGCTAACTTCCTCTTATCACATGATCTACTTACGTTCACGCAGCTTTTGTTTGAAGTTCGGATCACTCCACCGCTTCCTGTCAAAATAAATAAGTAGGCAATAAAGAGGACAACCCCCCCCCCNACCCCCCCCCCGTGATAATCGCGCTCGTTTGGCCGCTTATCATAATTAAAATTATAAATAAACACGTTACGCTGCAGGCTAGCTAGCAAGCTGCTGAGGAAGCGTTGAAAGGAAGTATGTCATTCATACGTAACGACGTAAGCGCACGACCACCAATCAGAATCTTCGGTAAGAACTCGCTTTTTTTCTATTTTGAGTTTTATTGGTAGCTCTTATGCTTCTACAGTATAAGACAAATTTATATTTTGTCAGTGTGAGAATAATTGTTTTAAAATTATTGCAACTTATTTATTTCCTGGAAAATTATATTCACAACTTACATGTTCCCTCAGTTAACACTTCTTGTAAAAACCCGTGACCTTCTGAACTTCTTAAACACGATAAATAACAGCAAAAGCTCCTAATTATCTATTCAGGATTAGCTGCAAACATCAAGTTAATACCGTAATACTCTCAGCACAGAATATTCACTAGAAACTCACCAACTCATTGGAATATAATGTTTTGCAAAAGACTGAACATTTAACAATACTTGATATCATTATTATGAAATAAATAATCTTAACATATTTGGTTAATTCTTGCTTGTTTCTCATCAATATTTGTCTAACTTGATTTAGCTTTTCAGATGTATGGAAAAAGACAGAGTACTTCACAAACTATGGCATTTATTTCAAACAGAGGTTTCTGTTTTTGCTTACATTTTTTACAATAAATTACACAATAACCATCATCAGATGAGCCTAATAAATACTATTGAGCATTTTTCAATAAGCTCCTTTACTTTCTCTTAGTCTATGAACCATTTTCCACACAGGTTCATACAGCTTTAGCTACAGCCCATGTACAGGTTGGAAAATAGTTCAGCTGCATCCAAAACCACCATTCTTCTCTTACAAGCACAAGCTATAGGAAAAAAAAAACAAAACAGAATACAAACTAAAGTAAACATGAAATTAAAAAGAAGAAAGGAAAAGTAATATTGATGAAAGAGGCAGAACAAAACATTTTTGTCACCAAATAAAACTGTTGCTATAAGAGAACAAGAATGAGGACAAAGGACATGCTTTAACCCTCAGTATTTACACTCAAACTACAGTTAAAACCATAAAACTGTCTGTACAGAAAAGTACATGTTATTAACAGTGCAAGATATTAAATAACTTGACTCAAAACACTTCTCAATATACAAATGTATAACAAAAGCATACAATTACATACAAGTGCCAAACAAAACATAACTTCAGGTTATCATACAATAGGGAGTCTGTACAAAGGAAACACTGGAGATGTCTTCAGAAATGTATACACATACGTCCATTTATGATATAAATGCACATTTACAATATCTTTACCATTACTCTGGTTAAAGTATATGAAACAGAACCAAACATTTTTTGGTAGGGATGAGTATGAGAGGAAATCTTAAAATACACGAGGAGACAGCTGGCATGTCATTACTGATCGCAAGTAAAAGTGGAAAGATGCTAAAAAGTATGCCTTGCTTGTCTGTTGAAAGCAAAGAATACTTTATAAATTAACAGCATGTTGTCTGAAACACTGCAAATGGGATTTAGTTCCATTCATTTGCTGTGCAGTACACAGTGAATGCTGTAAATAACTCTCGTAGTTGTCTTCAAGTTAATTTGATCCAGTTGCAGATGTGAGTTGTCAAATCTTAAGTAAAAAAAAAAAANGGGGGGGGGGAATTAAATGAACAATGAAAATGAAAACACAGATGGGCACTGAAAAGGCTGAACTGAAGAATTGTAACCACTGCAATTACCACCTCCATCATTGCACATTTTATACTGCCCAACTAAACAGTTATACCCAAGCTGGATGAGTATTCAGTAGTAGATTACAGGTGATCCAGTACAGGAGTTCTGCTTCGTTGCTTACAGTTATATTTCTTAAATATTATCATGTGCCGATAAAAACCATCAGTATCTGTCAGCCCTTCTGTTTGCTCATTCACACTGTACTCTTCAGTCTTTTGGAACGGACACATTAGTCTGGGTGACCTTCTGATCTGAGAGCAGGACCAGCAAAAAAGTGCTGTCCTTTCTCAAAGTGCCCCATAGGAAAAAAAAAGGCACTACAGTATCATTCTGTGGATATCAGTGGACCCAAGATGATTTAAAACCTTATCCTTTAGATCTACGTTTACAACTCAATGTTTTATTACGCAAAGAGCTTTATAAACCACTTGAGGTTTATTCACCATATGAAGGCTTTAATAATGAGGGTGGACAGAGAAACGTGGCAAAGTTACATTTAGTATGCCCTTAATGCCAATGTGGCAGTGTTCCTCTGAATTCCCCATTAAAAAAAATAACGGCAAGCACTCGGTGTGCCATGTTGGACTGTGAGGACAGAACACAGAGGGGTCTCCACTGGATGCCATCCTGAACCAATATCTCTTTATCAAATGGAAATAATTATTGCTTGCAAAAACAATTATTATAAACATATAATTAAGGAAAGCGCAAAAGACAATTTTGTATTTTTTTTTTTTTGACAAATTTCATTCCCCTAAACAATCTTCATAAAAGTGCACTTAAGTGCCATTAGCTTGCCAAGGAAACAGTTGTCAATAGAAAATAGTGCTTGTTTCTTTTTCTTTTTTTTTTTTTTTTTTNTTTTTTTTTTTTTTTTTTTGTTTTTGTCTCTGGTCTGGTTTTTGTGCCCCAGTAGTTACAGTATGTGGGTTGACTTGTCTGTCCTGTTGGAAGGGAATGGGGGTCGAGACCCCAGGGTGCTGGTTAAGTGCTTAGTGCGGTGTCTCCTCGGTAATTCCTGTCACCTGCACTCCACTGACACCCCAGAGTTCTGAGAGGAGGAGGATGAAGATGACACTGGTGGGTCGGCCAAGGTCAGCATGACTGCTGCTGTCAATGAGCTGGAGGATGGTGAGGAGGAGGATGAGGATGAGGAGGAAGCAGCCACCGTGCCTGCAGAACAGAAACAGATTTGGTTATGATCACCTCTGAGGCGTGCAGGCGGAGACACCATGGACTTCTGTTGTCATTAACAGTTAAAGGACCATACCAGCGGTCGTGCTTGTTCGAGCCCAATATATACAACCTGCATATATGTTATGTTACTGACAAATTCCAAATCATAAAACTGTGTTTTAGTTTTCCGTTTTTTTTTCTCTTTTTTAATCCCCTATTTTAAAAAAAGGTGACACACCTACCTTAAAATTCAATGTTTTGCCTTCTAACATTTATGCACAATTGTAGAAGAGATGGTCATTTTAATTTCTTGGCAAAAACTGTCTTCTCCTGGGACTATATTACCTGTCGGAAACATACACAGTCCTCTGTACAGCTCCATGTTAGAACAGTTAAAGTTACTTTGGCAAAAAAAACAAAAAAAAAAACAAAAAACAACTAATAGACATGTTCGCTGTGATGGGTTATGTATCTCAAGCATGTTTCATGTTCTGGAATGAACTGAAACCAATGGCAGTCTGGAAGGTAGGAAAAACAATTCTAATATTTACCGCTCCNGGAATGAACTGAAACCAATGGCAGTCTGGAAGGTAGGAAAAACAATTCTAATATTTACCGCTCCAGTGGTATATTTTGGAAAATGGTTGTCAGTAACATGTATGTGGGGTGTATATATCGGCTCAAACATGCGCAGTCGCTGTTATAGTCCTTTAAGATCACAAGGAGTCGACTCACTTTCCCGTTCCTTCTTTTTCATGCGTTTTCGTCGCCGGTCAATCGAAGCGACCTCAGATTTGAGGGAGAGGTAGTGGTTCCTGATGTCCTGCAGTTTCTCCTGAAGAAACGATATCCTCTCCAGACTGCTCAACTTCTCCAAGTCAGCTAGATGGAACATAAAACATTTTAGAATTGCAGGACACAGACAGATACATACAGTCAGTGCATTACGTAATTAAAAACTGGATCTAATGAGTATAATATCAACAATCAATGTTAATTCACAGGACTCTCAACAATGTGTTACGTTGCTATTAGTGCAGATCCCAGCCTTTTTTTCTAGGGCTAAGCCTCTTACAGCTAATTGCGTAGGCTTCCGTTTGCCCCCAGTGAAAAAGCTCCCACCAGTCTATTGTTCGTGATCTGTCTATTGTGAGACCCAGATGTTTTTTATCAGGACCTCGCAGGAAAAAAGACCAGATACTTTCATATGTGACACTTACACATCTGGAAGCTCCACTTATAGACACGTGGCGTTCTCCCGTGGTGTTGGCTGTGGTCAGAGTCGCCCTGCTTGTGGTACTTATGGCTCGAAGGGGGAGATCGTCCGGGACACTTGGGCGAAGCAGCANCCCTGCTTGTGGTACTTATGGCTCGAAGGGGGAGATCGTCCGGGACACTTGGGCGAAGCAGCAGCAGTCTTCACATCTGAGGCGTTATTCTTGGAGGCAGTAGATTTGGCAGCACCCTCGACAATAGACTGGTCCTCACTGTCACTGCTGTTGGCTGGAGAAATGAAGAACAAAGTGATGAAGAGTCAAAATAAAAATTTCCGAGCCAAAGTCTTATTTGCTCTTGGTACTTTTGGTACTTTAATGTCAGCAACCTAATGAATATGATATATTGTTATGGCTGATAAAAGTACCGGAAGCATTAATAGAAAGGTGACTTGGAATGCGACTTGGAGAGGAAGGCAGACATTTTATTTCTGCAGCTCTCTTTTACCTGTTTTCCTGTTCTTTTTGGGAGGCACACTGAGGCTCTTGCGGTTTGGCTTGTGTTTCTTTGAGGCTCCACCTGTCTGTGATTCTTTCTGCCGTTTCTGACTCACAGATGCTGCAAAGAAATTGCATTGGAAAAAGTGAGGGAAGTGACAGACTATGAAATGAGTTTTCAGCTTATGATTATTTCTAAAGTAACCCCCCCGACTTAAACCAAAGTAATGAAAAACAACTCTGTCATTGTGACATATAGAAGACAGAAGATAAAGTTTATTTGCCGTTATTTATACCTTTGGACTTCTGCTCGTTCTCTTGTTGGCTGCTGTTGCTCAGCTCCAGGCTGCAGTTGCTGTTGCAGGAGAGGCTGGCATCAAATACTTTGGAGGGGGAACCTGCCCCTTCATCCTGTGGCAGATCTTGTAGCTCCCCACCCAGACTCTCCACTTCCACAGTGCTGCTGTCAGTCTCACTGCGCCCACCCGTGATTTCCTCCTGTATGGGCCCCAGGGGAACAGCGGCAGAGGCCGGTTCTGAAGGCAAGGTGGGGGCTATAGATGGCGGAGGGGAGGAAGGCTGTGCTTGGCTAGAGTCCTCCACAGTACTGCCCCCAACTGAGGGGGACTCGGGTGTAGTAGGTGGTGTGTTAAGCACAGAGTTACTTCCACTGCTGGGAAACTCTTGTAGTTTCTCGTTCTCCATCGGCTCCTCTGAGCCTTCCTCCTCAGGTCCCGCGTCATGGTTGTCTCTAGGCTCCTCCAGGCCTGAGGACACAGGCGGGGGAGGAGAATTCGCAGCTTCGGTGTCTGAGTCAGAGAACAACTCCTTAAGGGTCTTCTTCGGCCACTGCGCCTGGATGCTGGACCACACATCCTTCTGACCCTTAGAGCGTACAGCAGGCCTCTCCTCTGCGTTCCCGGATATTTTAACCCTCTTTTCGGGGATCTCCCAGAAGCCTGCAGACCGGGCAGCTTTGGTCTTCTCCTTCATCCCGTTGTACTTTTTGGAAGAGGAACCTTTGGTTTTAGAGCGGCTTCGCTCACTTTCCTCGGCCTGGGACTCCACATGCGGTGTCCCCTCATCTTCTGAACTGCTGCTCGATGAGGCTACCCTCTCTTCCCCAGGACCAGCCCCTTTCTCCTCTAGTTTCCTAGGAGAGCCTCCAGGCAGCCAGTCTGCACTCCTGGTGTTCCTGGTCTTAGTTTTAGGTGGGCCTTTTGGGGTTCTCTCTGCTGCCCCTTCAGATTTCCTCTTCCTGGTGCTTGCCTCTCCCTCCAACTCTGTTTGGTTTCTGTGTTTTGCCGCGTCTGGACCCTCTGGACTAACTAAATTTTGGTTCTTTCCTGAGGCTGAAGAAGGTTTGGATCCTTCAGGCGGGGTCCCGCTCTCCCATTTCTCTGATGTCTGTGGGGGCTCTGGTGGGCCCTTTCTAAGACTGCTACGGCAGCCAGAGCGATTGTCTTCATCATGTTTTCTTTCTTCATCCTCATGCTCACTTTCGTCTGTGGAAATCTCAGAAGCTGAGGCGAAACAAAACAAAAATTCTATTAATTTTCCCGCAGAGTGGCAAATAATCAACCAGTTCAGAGTCAAACAATCTTAATTGCTCTAAGTGTGAAAAAGGGCTACATGTTTATGAAAGTTGCTACCTTGCAGGCCATTGAGGATAGAAGTAATTTCTATAGACTTGACTGAAGACTGCGGTGTCCCTTTGTCCTCACCCTCATCCATCTTGGAAAACACATCCTGACTCAGGCCACATTTAGAGCGTGGGACGCGGTTATTGTTGGCTGAAGGGCCGAGATCTTCTCTGTCACTGAGCCTCTCTAACCTGCCCCGCTCCCTCTCAGCTTTGTTCTGTTAGAATTAAATATGATCAGATGCTTACTCCACAGCCACCAAGTCAGTGGGAATGCAAAGAATCGAAGCTCTCCAAAACTCGTACCTTTATTTTTTTGCGATGCTTTATTTTTGGTACGTTCTTGTTCGCTGGACGAACAATCTTGTCCGCCTTGATCCATTCGTCATATCTAGAGACAAATGCAAAACACAAGAAACAACTTCACAATTCAGCTCTTGCGACGGAGCCAGAAACATTCTCTCACATCACCCGCCAGACAGACACCTCTACTGTCTGACCCCCGACATGTTGCTGTGACACAATACGCCTCAACAGCAAACGAAGAAATCCATTAGGGTTATGTGGAAAAGACAAACCTTTACAATGAAAAAAAAAAAAAAAAAAANAAAAAAAAAAAAAAAAAAAAGTTAAAGCCAACCACCACACAAATCATATTCTACAAAGTTCCGACGGTACCAAGGGTGCTACTTGGGTCGTATGAAGGAAATTAAAGTTTCACGACATCACACACGACAGACACAATGCAGAGAACATCCCTTTGTCTTTGATAGAGTGCTAGAGGACCACACAACAACAGTGAGACAATGAAATGCAAACTGATTGCACAAGTTAACCTCTGTGTCATGGTACCCTAACACTCTACGTAATACTGCATTAACCCTGACCCATTGGGGGGAGGAGGGAGAGGGTTGAGAGGTAGAGGTGAGTGTAGCAGCACTTTGGTTGGCCTAATCTCCAGTTCTGTGAAAATTGTTAGGGGGGGAAATTTGTGAAATTTCTTAAAATTCAGCCCGTCTGTAGATTTTTTTGAGACAGACAGCAGAGGGACAGACAGGGGATTCAGGGAAGCTGAAGAATGTTATGCATCAACCCAATAGTTCAATTCTGTTTCCGCCACTAGGTGGCCCAGTGCTATCCATGATCAGAGTACTGACCATGGGATCGGATCAGATGAAGCAGAATTGTGAGGGAGGGATGTATCTGTTACTGAAGTGGGAATACCAGTGTAGCGGTGATCCCTTTAGCTGAATTGAAGGTAAGAGATGTCTTTTTTTTTTTTTTTTTNTTTTTAGGGTGAGAGACGTTAGGTGATTCTCCCCAGGTCCTGCCTTACCTGACGTTCCAGCCACAGTAGTGCACCAGGTAGAGCACCTCTCCCCCCTCCACGTCTGCCTCTTTCACAGTGGCCTCGTACGTCTTCAGATTGCGGCCTCGCCCATACCTCACCTGCACCTTCATCCCCGGGGGGTAACACTCAAACTCCTCCCCTTCCTCCCCTTCCTGACTGCTGTCATCCCTGCAAGAAAGACAGTTCAGCACTTCCTGGCCCTAGACTGCCCCATTGAACACCACAGACCCATCCACACCCACCCGCACCCACCCACCTTACTGCCTGCTGCTAGGAAACCTGTTCGCATCGCTCTGGCCTGCCCTGTCCCATTACAATAGCATGTCTTTAACTGTAAATGCTCATTTCCTCCTCAGATTTTATCTGATAGCAAGGAGTCATAAATTGGCTGCCAAATAGCCATTCTTGTCTTCTCATAAACCCTATTCCACTGTAACCTACGGCAACCTGACCAACTTCATCATTTACAGTAAACCCGTCAAAGAACATTGCATGGAGTGTTTCAGCAATGAATAATTAATTCTTTCATGACAAAATCAACATTATTCATGGGACATAACTACCGTGTTATTTAAGCTAGGCTGTCTAAATCCACACACAAGACACATAAAGATTTTCATTCACACACACACACTGTAACAGGCAAAACAGCCACAAGGAGGAGCTAGTGGGGAACAGTCAAGAGGTGTCAAAGCTGGAGGGCAGTGGAGGAGTGCCAGTAAGTGGTGTAGGCGCAGGGGCCACGGGGGGCCACGGGGGCATGTTAGCACAGCAAAGCACAACTTGGCAGGCGGCACAGCAACTTAAAGCGAGACTACAGTATTGAAAGGAAGCACAGCTGTAATACCCAATTTGCTTTGCTGCCACAAAGAAAAGCTACAAAAACGACGCTCCACACAATCCTTCTCACAACTACTGCACGGAGCACGCAGCTTCTGCTGACAGCTGATATTCCACAAGCTACAGAAAAAAAAAGAACAAAAAGATGCACATATTCTGCAACAGTCCAAGTGTGACAACTGAAGAAATGCCACCATTCTTAGGCTGGAGATATACAAGACCTAAAAAATTCTCCTTCCCTTCCCCTCAGTAATATATATGGTCACACAACACAAATAAGCAACAACGGGGTATCAAACAGTGAGGTATAACAGACAAAAACTACAACCACCGTGAAACCAAGACTACTAAAACCTTGCAAAATTCAGTGTCAATCAATATGTGCTCAAATGCACACAGCAATTTGGGCTTAGACTACTCAGTAGAGGAAGAGATAAGCTTATAATCAGAAAAAAAGGCATGTAGGAGCTTAGACTTTGGCTACTTAGAGTTCCCCAAACACATCATTGATTACTAATAGAAATGAAACTTTTCCATTTAAGTGACCATACTGGTGGTTTTGCATGTTTGAGCCCAATAAATACAACCAGTAAACACTTACTGCCAGTTGTTTCTCAAAACATGCTACTGGAGGGGTAAATACTAGATTTGTTTTTCCTGCCTTCCAGACGGGCATTGGTTTCAGTTCATTCGGTTCCAGTACTCTATTAAAATCAATTTGTAAAGAGTTGAAAAGTGCTGGAGACAAGTAATCCATCATACAAACACGACGTCTATGACATTTTCTTTGTCAAAGTAACTTTATTTAACTGGTCCAACATGGAGCAGAAGAAAATTATATCTCCACCAGAGAATATAGTAGCAGGAGAAGTCTGCTTTTACGGAGAGATTAAAAAAACGACCATCTCTTCTACATTTGGACGTGTATGTTAACAGGTGAAACATTGAGATTTAAGGTAAGTACATCACCTGAACATTTGATTTTAAAAGATTAGATGAGTTGGCAAAAAACAGGAAAACTAAAATACGGTTTCATGTTTTGGAAAATGGCTGGTAACTTATGTGGGTAGTATTTATTGGGCTTAAACATGCTAAATCACTGGTGTGGTCCTTTAAGCTCACGTTAGGGACTCTGGAAAGAAAATGTGATCCTCACACACTACAGGTGCATCCAGATGATGGGCTGCAAATATCAATTGTGTTGATATGATTGGGAAAGCTCAGATCTGATTAGTCTGCAACTAAACCCTTCACACATAACATGTAAGAACCTCTCACCTGAACTAATCTGGACAGGAACTGCCCAGATCTCTGGAAATCCACATGACACTTATCTGCCATGTGAGCTCAAGGCTTTAGATGACAAAACTACAGAGACAGCATTAGGAAGAGCAACAGCACAAGTTGGGTATATGCTGGAAGGTTTTGTGATCTCTTTAACCAGACACATGAAAAAAAAACAAAAAAAAAAAAAAAACAGCGGCTCTGCACGTATTTTGAGTTAATACTGTTAACTGAGGCAGTCAAGCAAGTCATTCCCTAGCGGCGAAGCAAACACAGGCTGGATCTCCACTAGACAGAGACAGACAGAAAACAATGGTGGAAAAGGCAAATAAAACAAAGACCCGATCATTCAGCTACTCAGAACAACCAGTCAATGCTGCAGAACGTTTATTAAAAATGTCCCAAAAGCTGCTGCCTCTAAACTACCAGCTTACCTCTACAGCCCTAACGCATTATGCACTCACACACTGACATGAAACATTTAGTAAAGCTGATCAAAAGCCATAAAATGAGAGAAAAGACAGGGAGAGAGCAAGAGACAGAGAGAGAGAGAGAGAGAGAGAGAGAGAGAGAGAGAGAGAGAGAGAGAGAGAGGAGTACAAATAGCTTTGGCAGAGAGATTAGGAAAGGGCAGAAAATCAAGAAGAGCAGGGGAATGTTTCAATGTGTGCACGGACTGAGTGAGTCTGACCACGGTCAAACAATCCCAGCCAGAGTGACAGACAAGAGAGTGATAGACAAAGGCAGAGAGGCTAAGAGATAGACAGAGAGAGAGAGAGAGAGAGAGAGAGAGAGAGAGAGAGAGAGAGAGAGATCACAGCATGACATGCCAGCTGAAAGGCAGCAGTCAGGCTTTGGTGCTCTGAAATGTCTCTGTCAGCTGAGGCCGACTAAGCCGTAAGAAATAATAATAGCACAGAGGGCAGTGGGTAAGAGCTTAGTGGGTAAGAGCTTAGTTAGCAGACAGAGGACGGCTTTCCGTTTCCCCTGCCTGGTGTGGTTAGCAGGTATAGAGCTGAAGTGGAGAAGCATCGAGGCCAGAAGAGCCACTGCTCTTCATCTGACATGCTCTGCTTTCTTAATCTCCTCACGTTTTCATTGCCACTAAGGAAAATTAATGCCTCAGGTCTGTCTTTTCAACAGCGAGGTGCCAATCTGGGGAGACTTTTCAAGTCCTTAGCGACTGTTGCCAGGTTGGAATAGCGGCGCTGTGTCACCATGCAGATGCCCTGTAGAGCCAAGGGTGGACTAGAGCTCGCAGGCATTACTGCCCTGGTGGAACGACCATCTTTCTGGCCACCTACCCAGAGTTGTCCTTGCTCTCCTGCTCCTCGTCTGGCTCCTGCTTCACGCTTTCCCCTCCGAGGTGAGCCGTCGATGAGCCTTCGTCTGCATCTCCCTTTTGGGGACCCTCGTCTTCGTCGTCGTCGTTTCCACTGTCCTTCCCTTCGGTCTCTGTCGATTCTGACTCCGTTTTGTTCCTCGTCAAATCAGTTTTCTCCTCCTGGGGCAGGGAGAGAGAGAGATGCAGGGATGTTTTTAATATAACACACAGTTGGCCTGCAAAATTAATAAATAAAACTATTCTTTCGATAACACTCTGTGTGATGAACATGTTAGAAGAAGCAGCACCTTGCAGACTATGGGTTCTACATCGAGCTGGGTTTTCTGGTCTTCACCAGAGCTGGATGATGAGGGAGCTGGGACTTCTGCCTCTGCCTCAGGCTTCACCTCCCCCTTGGGAGCCTGTTTCAAAGGGAGATCCATCCGGAAGGTGATGGCTGTGGAGGTGCAGTATTCCTCAAATCCATACAAGTACCTGCACGAGAACACATTTTTCTTTTGTCAACACATCCAACAAGAGCTCTATGCCTAATTTTACTGCTCCTCTCAAAGACATGGTTCATTTTGCAAAGACAGAAACTCAAATTGATCTTGAGGAAGCTGTTGAAGTAGTACAAAAGGATATACAGACATACAAAAATAGCACGATGCACTACAAACTGTTGGTGAAAAAAACATGCATCACATCAGAACAGACAGCAAAAGCTTCTGCCCAAAAGAGTTAAAAAGCTGCGAGTAGCTGTGGAGGCAGAGTGTGTACGTACTTGCGGTAAGCACATTTGACATTGTAGCCAGCGGCTGAATTGAGCACAGGGATTCCCAGATCCTGATAGACTTGCTTCCAAACTGAGCCGCTCTCAATCTGCTCAAACACGGAGAGACGGGAAGACACTCAGTCAACATCAAAAAGGAAAACAGGGAGCAAAATCAAACTATGTTGACACAGATCCCTGTCAGCATGGCACTCACATTGTCAAAACCTCCCAGTTTGTGTACTAGTCTGTAGAGCTTGAAAAGGTTGAGGTTCTTATAGCCCAACACAGGCCGCTTGTTGATTGGCGTTCCTAAGGAGGAGAAAGAAGGGAAAGAGAGGATTGAGATGTAGACACCAAGCTATAGTTTAAATTGGAAATCTGCTGAAAACTCTTTATTTGACTGAGTCGGGCAGTGCTACGTTGTGCTGCCTGTATTGTGGTGTTTAACTATTAGTAAACCATAGTATCTACATATTAAGATAACCTGGTGACTTTAAAGACCTTTAAAAACTGCCCAGAATTACACTTCAGAATATATTAGTGACCAAAATAAAGCAGAAAACTTTTAAAAACAAGATATTTTCAATTGTACATAGACCATCCAAAGTAATGAAACTAAACTTGAGCAATTTAACACCAGAACAAGCCGACACAACATGTTTTGTATTGGAATAATGTACTGGACTAAAGAAAAAGAAACAACTATAACAAACGTAATATTTTTCTGGATTTATGTCGTCCAAACTGTTTGCATGCTACTGAATTAGCATCATCTCTGCTACACATTACTGGTTGTTGCACGTTTCTTCCCTATTTGCTACTCTTCAGCAAATCTATTAATGTGCTCCTTATCCAGGCTTATGTTTTAGTTCACCAGATCCAGATCCTTAACTGGATCCAGACAAAATTGCACCTATTAATAGTCTTTCATGGGATTAATATGCCTGGATAAATATCCTTTTTTTTCTTTGAGACTGGTGTATTACTTTTGAAGAATCTGGCAGAAATACCAAGAACACCTTATCTCATAATTTTAGATCCACAGCAAAATATAATGGTTTTTTCCTGAGCAAAGTCCCATCCTTCCGCTACGTTTTATCAAAACTAGTTCATATCCTTTTGAGTAATCCTGCTACCAAACAAAATGCCGACCAACATGGACGAACACATAACATCTGACCTGTGGCAGAGGCAATCAGAGAGGTTTAAGCATGAGAATGCATCTGGACATGAGACAGGAAGCAAGAGATGACATAAACAACGATCTAGACAAGTATAAAGAATTTATGGAACATATTTAATCATGTTTGCCTTCATTTTCAACTTATTATTCATGAAGTAATTATACTAAATGCATTTGTCGAACCTACAGACTTATTTTGGAGCTGCATAAGGATAAAAAATGGAAAAAAAATGAATGTACTTAGCAGATCTAGTAAAAAAAAAAAAAGTCGTTTTGTAATTGCAGTCTGGTCTCACCTCTGTCCTCCATGAACTTGTAAAGCTGCTGCAGAAAGTTCTCCCTTTCCTCTGGGAACGGCTCCACTTCCTCCTGCAGACAGAAAAACAACAGAGACAGAATACTGAATATCATTTTGCTTGGAGGCGGGAAGGACAGAGCGGCATAACGGTGCAGAAAATACCTCCTCCTCTTCACCGTTGGCATCATCTTCCTGCTCCTCCTCTTCGTCTTCGTCCTCTTCACTACTAGAGCTCTCCTCTTTTACTTCCGTCTTCCAGGCGCTGGGAACTGCCAAGTGCTGCTGGAAATCCAAGGCTGCGTCTAATGCTGTCAAACACAAACACACACAGAAGCTGGAGAATTACATATTTACCACTTTGAATGAACAGAAGAGAAAACAAAAACCGTTTTCACACAAAACACACAAGGTCTAAATCTACTAATCTAATTTACACACCACACACACACACCTCTGCTTCTTCTTATTGCTGGTTAAGGGACTGCTCTGCTAAACAATCCAAATATATTTTTGGTGCCATACATGACATGTTAGTCAATTCTAGACTCTGATCATTATAGAAAAATGGGACAATATAAAAAGCATTTGAATAAAAACGTCACGAGGTGCAGCCATGGGAGAGTGCAGCCTGAAACACTACGAGGAACTGTTGCTTTAGCTCAGAACAGCAAAATCCTTCAGCCGCAGTGTCACAGGTGGGTTTAAGCGGCATCTACCCACCTTGGTAGATGCTTGTTTTGCACGTTTGCAGTGCACAAATCACGGCAGTCGTGAGTCATCTAAGTGCGAACAGAAGAGTCGGATAATACAAAAGTGTAATTATAAAAGAGTAAGAGCCGTGTAGCAGAAAACGAGGGCACTGTATAAAAAGCCTGGTGAGGACTTCAAATAAAAATAGACTCGACGGTGACAGCAGCCTGCCACTGCTGCATTCCCTCACAAGGAAAACAAAACTTCCCTTTCTTCAGTCTGTCTCACTGCAGCCCACTCTGCGAGTATTTTCTGCCACACACAGACCAGCCCACAGATGTCGGTGACTAAGTGCTCTCTGTGTTCCAGTTTTTTGGGCCCCTGTAGAGAGAACTCACCTGGTTTGAGCCCTGCGTCGGCTTTAGGAGGACAGTCGCTGTTCATCTCCCGAACATCCTTCCGTAACACCACGTTACTGCAACACACAGAAACGCAGATTAATGTCTGAATGTATTACAAGTGTCTATGGTTAGTGGAGATAAGGGGTAGGAACCTCCAAATATTAGACATAAATGTGACATGCTTTGACTATGGAATAGACTTGTACATATACCAGAATATAGACTCACTAAAAAGATATTTAACTGGGACGTGTCACATGGTCATCCTTGGGCAACAGAGATAAACTCTTTCTTCTCAATGGCCAATATGCTATTTATTTTTCAGAACAGGTTACATTGTGATATTGAGGACATTAAGATAAATTTTTTCTTTTACACAAGGAAAAAATGGTCTGTTGATATTTGATATAACCCAAAACTTAGAACATATTGTCTTATTAAAAATAATTATAATGTTGAATCATATGGTAGACAGAATTTAACTAAAAACCAAAGATCTCTATGTGCACCGTTACGCTCTGGTACTTTAGCTTTAGCTATTGAAAAGCAGGTTTAATGCTAAGAGGAGGAGAGACTGTATGTTATGTGGGTTACAAGAGATCGAAAATGAAGTTCACTTTATGTTTTACTGCTCTTTATATGATGATCTAAGGGATGTACTTTTTCACAAAATGTCTTCAATCAATGCACATTTTTTTGGTTGAATGATTATGAAAGATTAGACTTATGTTTCAGGAAGGGAAGCTTTTTTGTTGAAGACTTACTATGTAAAGTTTGGGAGAGAAGACAAAGTTCTCTGAGTTGTAGAATTTATATAATGAGCTAATTTGCATTTTTTTTTCCTTCTTTTGGTGTTCTCTATGTATGGTTTGGACATTTTCTTTTATTCCACCACTGCAACGATGTGTTTGATGTCTTGTAAGCAAGCACATGTGGGCTGGGCACTTTCAAGTGCAAGACACAATAAAAATCAAAAAATCAGAATCTACGATGTGGCTGCAAACGCCCCATATGCTTCATGCAAAGTACAACTTTCTTGGAAAAGACGTCTTGCAAGGCTCATGGTGTCCTGCGATGTTCTCCATGCAGGGACCCTAAGGCAAACTTTTGTGTTTTCAACTTCTGGCCGTAATTGGTCCCAATATACACATGAATGGTTGCATCACATGCGAGAAGTCACCAGAGAGGGCTTGACTTCAGTTTTGGTTCATTTACGATTTCCTCTGAAGTTGGAATAACATGTCTAAACTCTGCATTTGTCCTAAAAAGAAAACTTTCCATCTCCCTTCTTACTTTGATTTAGAGGATGAACGCATCACCTCCTTCTATGTGCATCCTGAAATAAAACAGTGTATCTGCCAATTCCTTTCTCTGTCACTCTTGATGCTGCATTTGTTTCAAACTCGGAATTTCCAACCTCTGACTGGGAAAAGTCAAAGATGATTGGTCCTCATCTTGGAGTTCCTACTTGCAAAGTCGGACAAGTTTTCTCAACCCCAAGTTCAGTACTACGTCATTTCAATATGGCCGCTCACATCGTACACAGTCATTCCTCTATTTATAAATTAACGTTTAGAACCATTTTCTTTAAATCAATCCACACAGAGTCACAGTAACAGAATAAACACCTAACACTGGCAACGCAGTAGCTGTTTTTTAAAAAAATGAAAATAGCTCATAAATGTTAAAACGTAGCTTGTTTTGGTCCGGAAGAGCAAACAAAGCAAAACTTATCATTGAGGCTTCCATGTTGTCTCCCAATTTTGTCTCCCACGCTTGAGTGTGCGGTGTGTAAATGATTCCCAGTTCCAAGCACCAATTCCTTATAGCTCCACCTCTGCTAACAGGCAAATTATGCCCATTATGTGCGCCTTACTGGCATGGCTGCATTTCAGGATCTTTTGCTGGCCTGTTCTTTTGCTGTTTCGTCTTTTTGAAGCATATTGGAGCCTTAAGTGACAGAATGTGGAACAATGTGAGGGGAGACACCTGTAGATCTTCATCGATGATGTACAGAAATATAAAACTACACTTTTGTCATTCCAGCATTTCATTTTCTACTTGAAAACAACTTATCTTAAGAGTGGCTAAATTGAAGTGTAAAGCACTAAATATGAAATCAACTAAAGACTGTGTTAATAAAGTGATAAGCAGCTTGGATATCTGCCATAATACTCTCTCAGCTGGATATGAGGACTGCCCAGGGCCACCCTAAAGTCTTGTTAATTAAAACACTGTCAGGACGGAAGCCCTCTTCTCAGTTTCTAACCTCACAGCACAATGCCGATAAAAACGTCAAAATGTGAGTGGATGTAAACGGGTCACATCAGAGGCTATTTTCTTAAAACTACAGTACGTGTTCACAAACATTCTATCACTGCATCAAGAAAACAATTCCACTTCTCTCTGGGCAGCTCTACAGGAGTCAGGGCTCTACAGGAGTTGGGGCTAAGTGTTGGTCACTCTGAAGATATATTATGGTTCAGTGGAGCTTTACGTGCCAGAAAGATGTTTTTGCTGTGTATCTGCAGGCAGCTGATCCAATGGCTAGGTTTGGCATGGAGTGAATCTAAAAACATTGTAGAGCAGCTGAAAAATGTAAAAATAAAGCTGCCTGCCACTCATTCCCACACAAGCCCAGCCTTCACTATTTATTCCAAATCTGGCATTCATAGAGATTATGTCAATTATGATATAACTATTCCTTTTTACGGCGTACTGGCTAAAGTGACATAAACTAATTAAACACCCACACGGGTGCTTTCGATTAGTATGGCTGATGAGAATTTTACAAAGGGCTGTGTGGGTGTCTGCTGGCCGTGCTTGACTGTCGTCTCTCAGACTCTCCTGATAGGTTTGTTGTACCTGATAGTGTGGGATAACTTATGTATTTCCATTCTTTCAACATATCAGGTTTTTCAGTTCAACTCTAATTCAAAATAATTATGTTGCCTTTTTTTTGTGGTTTTCTACTTCATTAGAGTTCTGCTATGAGCAAAATTAGAAATGAGATCCGATTAAATATGGCTAATCATTTCCTGGATGTGACCTCGTTTTAATAAAAATGATTTCCGAAGCCATTGTTTTTGAAAGGAACACCAAATGGTTTGCCAAACCCAACACAGAGAAACAAACGGACACTGGTGCTGTGCTGGAGGGGTCAGAAGGCTTATGCACCCTACNCCCCCCCCCCCCCCCAAAAAAAAGACAAATCACACGTAGAACAATAATTTAGAATGAGACAAAAAAGAGGTTGAAATAAATGACAAAAGCATAGTAACAAATAATCCCAAATGTGAGTGTGAGCATGAGTTGAACATGGATGTATGAAAATAATTTACAGAGATGGTGTGTATTAGATGTGGTTTGAGTTACCATACAAGCTATGTTAAATGTCAGTAGAAGGTGTGAAGCATGGAACTCCAATTTTGTATTATGCTCCCAAGATCTGAGCAAAGTTTTATTTTGGAAAACATATTATTGTTTTGCATTAGAAACAATCAGCGAAGGTTTGTAGTAAAAGCAGTAGTATTCCAGTAAATGAGCCACACATCGAGCAAACTATAACATACCATAAATAGGCAGGTCTAATGGATTAAATTCATCATGACATCACCCTTGAGTAACAATAATGATTTTCTGTTTTAATGTGTTATTACGTTCATTGAAACCAAACAACTGAAACCTGAAAAATCTTAAACATATTATAGATTTTTTTGTTAGATGTCTGATGTTGTTTTGAATTTTGCTTCTACACAACAACATAATAAGCTTAGCCCTTTCTACTGGCAGATGAAATTTTGTCTACTCTCCAAAACGCTGCCGAGCTGGCTTTCACCGTGTGAAATCACATTTTGCCAGAACAAAAAGGGAAATTACTATTCTGAGATGTAATTTGAATCAAAACTACCTATCATAAGGATGCTCAGAGAGGAAATACTTCCCGAGTGCTCGCTATTATATTACCTCCATGTCTTCTCAGAAAAAATCACCTCTTATCTTATCCCTCCCATCAGCTCTACGCTCACAGCCAGCCACGCCACGAATGATAGGAGGGCCTCTTCACACGCCCTGTGCTCTCTCGCTGTGTATCCTGCAGATTAAAGGTCGTGCATGTTCGAGCCGCATACACATTATGTTCCAGACTGCCATTAAAAAAAAACCCTAATAGATATGTTGTTTGTTGTGATGGATTACACATGTTTCAAGTCTCTAGAAGTTGATTTCAACAGCGTACTGGGATGAACTGAAGCCAATGGCAGACTGGAAGGTAGGACAAATAATTCTAAAATTTACAGCTAAATGTAGTATATTTAGGGAAATGGTTGTGAGTAATGTAACTTGTATGTGGATAGCAAATATTGGGCTCAAACATGCACGATCGCTGGTATGGTCCTTTAATGATCCACCACAACCACCTTATCTTTTTAAGAGTTGTCCAGTCAAAATATGTGGCAATATTCTCCCTGCAGTTTTACACCTGAACAATATAAAGCAACGGAACAGTCTCGCAAATCTAAGGTTGAGTCGAGGGCAAATGAGCTTCTTTAAAAAAAAAAAACAAAAAACACGCAGAATCAAACTTTATATAATAAATGTAAAGGGTATGGATAAAAATGATGCATCAACCTTCACTTGCAATATCTAAAACTATAATTCTTAGTTGACACAATGCAGCTTTCTATCATATCTCACACTCATGGTCCTCCTTCCCCAATATTTAGTCATGCACGTGCTTCATTTAGCAGGACTTTGCTGCATAAGCATTCCTGTAAAAAGTTTACAGAAGGGCTCATGATAAATCTGCTTAATGGATGTGCTAAAATGATTACTTGATTGACTGACAGACAATAATGAGAGTAACGAATCATTTACAAAGTGCAAATACCAATATTTACTGATGAAATATCTCAGTTTTGAATGAGTCTACTAAGTGAGAAACTTTAATGACTTGTTTTTGGTTCTACTAACTTGTGATGGGTATTTGTCATTATTAATGAAAAAAAAATCAATAGATGAGTGGATAGTAAAAATAATGAGTCCATAATTGAAGTCCATTAAATCAGCATGAGTTGTAGACCTACTTTACACATGCTGCAAATAAACTTCTTCTTTTTTTTTTTTTTTTTTTTTGCCAAAATGACAATGACTCACAATTTTCCATCTTTGAAAGAGCGGACGAAGATGCTGTCCTTCTTCACAGTCATGTCTTCATGGCAGTCTGGGGAGATGACCTTGGTGGGCAGGGACAAGAGACAGGGAAAGGTCAGGTGAGGTTTGCATTTGTGTGTGTGAGAGAGAGAACGTGTGAGTGTGTGTGTGTGTGTCTAAGACATTAAGGGGGGGGGTATCAGAGCATGACTCAGTGACTAAAGATGTTTCAGCAAAAGGCCATGCAGATTGATGACAAAACCCGCCATCTACACAACAAAGACAAGCATGGCTGAAAGATGAAAAACGGTGTGTGATGGGGTCACGCCCACTCACAGGGTCACGCCCACTCACAGCACACGCTGCTGCTACTGCTGCTGCTGTTTGCCAGAGTTCTGGAGGAGTTCTAATGCCAGAGTCTAAACCAGAGCAGGCTGCACTGCTGTTACAGAGATTTGATTTCCATCAGGACTCTGCATGTTTTTCTGCAGCTTTCTCACACACACACTTGCCCTTTATGATTTTGCCTGAAAATAATGACTCACACTTGTTCTGTTACCCTTTCTTTCTGCGACACATATGCTCCAATTAATTTGTACTCGCACTTAAAGAGGCAAAAACACATTGTTTAGTTTCCATGTATCATCTGTTGCGTCAGACTTCTACCAGCGTACTTCTCCACCCCTCAGCCTAATCACCATACAGCCAGTAAACAATAATGGGCTGCTGTGTGGTGTAGTTCTTTGGGCCGTCACAAGGAGGCAGCACGGAGCTCAGTAAACAGCAAGCCAAGAACAACAAACCCTGGAGGTGGGGCCCGGCTGACTACACACCATCCAACAGTTAAAGGGACAGCATTCCCCACCCTCTCCCATTCTCCCAGTTCTACATGTACCACTTACATAAACAAACAGCGCCTGTCACCGTTTCACTGTGTGCTAACGGTAGCTCAGAGTGAAGGGTGGGTGGAAAGAAAAGGACTGGAAAAGACTGATAACGCTGACATCAAACCCGTTTGTGCTGCATTGTTCCACGCAGCAGTGAAAACGAGCCATATCGCTTTCCATCACAATTCCTAGAAGCTTCAAACTATAAAACTTTAGGCAGCTACAGTAAAATGTTTTCAATCTTTGCAGAAATCAGCTACCTGACTTTGACAGTAAAGCACATTTCTGGCCGTTGAGCCAGCAGCATCTCGTGGCGAGGGAATTCTGAACCAATAACATCATCCTCAGTGCTGAGGTTACATAAGCAGAGTTAGATGAAATGGCACAATGCTGTGAGCGGACTGAAGGCCAGCAGCAGCGGTCCCTGATCCCGCGCTGTGATGGAGCACGCTGATGTGGGGCGGGAAGGAGGCTACGAGCTCACCAGCGCAGGATACCACGTGCTCTTCTTTTTGTCGGCGGAGGCAACCCCCTCCACGCAGACCACTTTGCCAAACAGCTCCTCATTCTGCCGTTGATCGCTCTCCTCATCTTCGCTGGAGGAGGAAGACAACTCCTCCTCTTGGCTGTGGGTGAAAAGGACAGGTCACTTGACTGATCATACACTGGAAAGGTGCACAAGGGTTGACTGATAAATTCTGAGCCTAGCATAGAAACATTTCACTCAACGGTGATGCAGTTATTTATATTTAACAATCTATTTCCAACTTAATACACTTCCACTAATGATGCTGGAAAGCTTTTAATCCCAGTTTAAATACAGGTTCCAGTTATTGTTTTTTTTTTTTTTTTTANTTTTTTTTTTTTTTTTTTAATCTAATATAGCAGATCCTTGAGTATCTCTGGAGCTTCTAAATTTAATTCACTTAGCTAAAATGAATGCAACTGATGTGCAAAAACACCTGATGAATAACGCTGCAGTCGTTGCTTACTTCCTTATGTGTCAGGCTCAGAATTTATCAATCAGCCCTCATACAAACATTTTAAATGTAAATGTAAAAACACATTTCTTTTACAGAATTTCATAGCTCATTTCAAATTAGTTCACATGCAACTTTATTCACAAAACCACTATAAAGAGATAGAAGGCAGAAGACATTCAGAACTACAATAATTTAACAAATCTTGTGCTCTTTTCAGCACTGCCGCCTCCATAAGTTGTAAATGCTTGCATGTCAACAAAATATGTTCCCAGAACAACAGGGGAACCAGTTGCTCTCCCACAATTCTGCTCAGATTTAAAGCTTTAAGCGATGGTAACATTTGCGTGAGCGGGGCGCTGTCAGATCGTTTCCATTTTTACCCGCAGCACTGCTGAAACACTGCTTTGTTCAAGAACCCCTGACATATTCAAACAGTGTTCTATATATATAAATGTCAGAAAACATAAAGAGCAATGGAGGAATTTCCATGAACAAATCAGTTTTTTTTTTTTATGTAACTGCTGTCCACCTAAGATAGTCCAGATCATTTTAAAGGACTACACCACCCATTTTGCATGTTTGAACCTAATATATTCAATTTTCATACATGTTATGTTACTGACAATCATTTCCCAAATGATAAAATTGTATTTTAGATTTCCTGATATTTTACAAAATCTCTTTAACTTTCAAAATCAAATATTCAAGCAATACATCCACCTTAAAAATTGATGTTTCACCTGCTAATAGTTACGCAAAATTATGAAGTCATGGTTGTTAACATTTTTCCATAAACGCAGTTCTGGGGACTATATTCCCCAGTGGAGACATACATTCACTCTGTGCTTTTTATTGCACTTAAAGGCTAAAATTATGAAACTTCGAAAAAACCTGAATATACGTGTTGTTCACGATGATGGATTACCTATCCCAAGAACGTTTCAAGTATCAACAAGTTGCTTTTAATAGCGTACCAGTAGTATGCTTTGGGAAATGATTGTCAGTAACCTTACGTATATGAAAATTGAATATATTAGGCTCAAGCATGCAAAATGGGTGGTATGGTCCCTTAAAACACACATTATTCTAATCATCCATAGTGCAACAAAACACTGCGCTACTTTTCTGGAGTTATGATGAAGCAGAATCAAACGGAAGGCTCATCAGATCTGCTGATGACCCGACTCATCCTCTGCTGTCTGACGGGCAGCCTGACACTCCTGCAGGCCGCCATGTCTCTGAGTGATGTCAGCCGCACCGGCAGGCAAACAGATCCTCCACCCTCTTTTTTATACTTCGCTGTGCCTGCTCTGAGCTCAACTGTGCACACACACACACACACACACACACACACACACACACACACACACACTCGGTCTGGCACAACGTGAGGGCAGTAAATCAGACAAGCTGCTACTATTACAACCATAACAACAACTAAGCTCTGATTCACGCTCATAAACAAAGCGCACTAGTTACCCAAAGGAGAGATTAGAATTCATGCAAACAAGAGATCCCTCCAAACATGACAAGCTATCTCGCTATTAAGACAAAATAACACTTCTTATAAAAAGAGATGAAGCTTTTCTTTTCAGTAATCTCAGTCTGTACTGTAGAGAAATGTCGATTCTTGTGATCCAGTAGTTAAGATGCTATTAGCTCGCAGGAAGACAACAGGTCCATGGTGCTAATGTGCAGCTGGGGCCATTCCAGGTCAATATTGCATCAATATTTAAAGTAATATTGACTTTTTCTCAGAGTGCCATGGGGGGGGGGGGNCAGAGAATGAGATTATACAGCAGCGTGTCCTCTTTATAAAAGAGAGGACCCCCAATTATATCCAACGCCAACCCCCTCAGCAGGTCCAATTCCCAGATGAAAACTCAGCAGGCTCCCAGGAAGAGGCACATCAGAAGAAAAAAAAAAAAAAAAAAAAANTGAGGAAAAAAAAAAAAAAATCTAACATTCACAAGGGCTTAGGCTGCTTCCCTCCTGCACGTATGGCCACACAAGACTGATTAAAGAGCAGGAGGAGGCGAATGGGTTCTCCTCTTCCGTGCCTCAGGGGCTGTTTGTAAGTGGATGGAGATGAGAGCAAATATTTCATTTCAACTGCTGTCAGCATTCTTACAATGGAGAGCCTGTTACAGATGACTGTGGATTTTGTACAGCAAATCCGTCCACAATCGCAGTTGTCTGTTGCGCAAAGCTTGACGCGAGGCGTGCAGAATGCGCGGAGGCGGGGAGTACTCACATTGGATTCGATCGTCGGCCGCGGTTGCCCTTCTTGCCGATGACAGGTGTGCCGAAGTGCTCGGGGTTGGTGAGAGGAAGTCTGTCGAGCGTCTGCAACAGAGACCGACAGCAGCATGGTCAGAGGCTGAGAACGCCTCGTCAGACAAACTCTGGGTATCAGTTTACATACGGAAATATTCTTACCCGGCTGTTGAACTTTTAAATGCTAATAAGGTACCAGTAGTAAACAGTGTTTTAATTTGAGGTTCTCTTAAATGTCAAAAAAGTACAAGCATGTAACAATGCTGGTGAGACAAAAAAAAAAAAAAAAAAAAAACTACAATAAAGTATTTGCATAGAAATGTGAGGCTGCTGGAAAAGTGCAGGGCAGCAGGATAGAGACTTGCCTCGCTCTCTGCAAAGTGACGCGCTCCTTTCAGGCAAAGAGAGGAACGCCTCAGGGTCTTCTCATCGCCATCGTCAAACACTGCAGAGATGAGAGTGTGAGAGACAAACTGTTCGGCTGCTGTATGTAGGCCAGGAGTCCACACACACACATCACACACACACACGCCGAAGTTCTAATAAACTCCATCTCAGCTACAAAATGTCTGCTGGCTTTATGATTTGATGAAAACAAATTATTCCTGACTTTCAAGGCTGAGGCAGATCGTATAGCGGTGGCCGTGTTGGTTTCAGCTCGCAGCTTTATTAAAGCTTCAAGGACCTTCTGCCGGCTACAAGACTGAGAGCCTCGTCTGCACGTCCCTTTCATTTTTCACTCACTCTGCTCGCTTACATATACTAACTGCCCTGTGACGTTTTGTTCTGCTGTTACTGATGGTTTCACTTTTATAAATCCACATATTTATTACATACCTGACTCTCAAGCTACCAAAAACTAAAGTGTACTTCTTTGATTGGTAATCTCTCTCTCTATATTTTTTTTATTTGGCTTGTTTTCCACATCATCTTGTCTATTATTTCTTGAGACATTCATTGCTTCAAACAGGACAATAGTTTGTTTGCTTTTGTAATATCAAGTTACATAATATCGTGGAGTTTTGGGCTCCATTTTTTTTTAAATTTTTATCTTGAGATTTTTAATAATCATACAGTAGAAACAGAAGTATGGCTTGCCTTGGAATACACTTCAGATGTTTCTTGTACCCTTAAAGGGCCTTACCGGTAATTTTGCATGTTTGAGTCCAATAAATACTACCTGCATACATGTCACGTCACTGTCAATCGTTTTCCAAAACATAAAATCATATTTTAGTTTTTGTGTTATTTTGCCAAATCAAATGTTCAGGTGATACACCCACCTTGAAAATCAATGCAATGTTTTGCCTGCTAATAGTTACGCAAAATTATGAAGTCACGGTCGTTTAAATTTTTGTGGAGACATACATTCACCCCGCACTTTATATGTGCTTAAATGCTAAAATTACCAAACTTTGAAAAAACCTGAATATACCTGTTGCTCACGATAATGGATTACCTATCCCAAGATACGTTTCAAGTATCAACAAGTTGATTTTAATAGCGTACCAGAATGAACTGAAACCAATGATGGTCTGGAAGGTAGGAACATTTTTTTTAACTCATCGTTCCAGTAGTATGTTTTGGGAAATGATTGTCAGTAACCTTACGTGTATGAGAACTGAATATACAGTATTAGGCTCAAACATGCAAATGTATGATCCTTTAATGGGAGACTCAGTAGAGACCCAGTATAAAATTAAGGAGCTCCTGCTACATGATTAAATATAGGCCCTTTACATTAATACACAGACCCAGGTGTTACAGTCATGCTGTAAGTGGTTGAACAGCTAATGGAAGTAGCACTAATGATGTTATCGCACCTTCTGTTGCATCACGTGTAAGAAGCTTGCTCTGTGTGCATGTGCATGCGTGTGTGTGGTCACATGGACTCACCAACAGTATATATGCTCGCATCAGTCAGTTTATTGATGGTGGCCTCCTGGTAAACTCCGTCCTGATTCTTCACCTCGACGACGGCACCCACCTGTGCAACGACACCGTAGTTAATCTGTTAAGCATTACTGTTGCACAAGGATAAATCCAGCAATGTGTTTTGAACAGTAATAAAACAACAATATTGTTGTTGTAAGAAACCTAACGGTGATGTGATATTGCAGAGCAAAAGCTTCACCTGATCAAAGATCCTACATTATTCTACATGGAATATAGACAGAGAGGTGGAGGAGGAGGATTCAGTGTTCTTTAAATGCGAAAGGAACTAAAACTAGATGGACAGTGGGGTCCAAAAAGTCTGAGACCACATCAAAAATCTGATGTTTTCCATGTAAATCTGAAAATAATCAGGAAGTCTGACACTACAAGAAGCTCTTTGGAACGTTTTCAAATCATGCTGGGATAACCTGGCTCATCAGCTTTTGCACAAACTTGTGGAGTCCATGCCACAAGTGCACGCTGTCATTAAAGCAAAAGGGGGGGGGGGGNGGGGGGGGGGGGCATACCAAATATTAAGATATATTGAAATTCATGTACATTTTTCAAAGGTTCAACTTTACACTCAAATTGCTAAGATGATATTATCATTTGTAATAAAAACTCTTGTATTAAATTAAAAAAGAATGAAAAATAGAAGCATTTTCACAGTGGTCTCAGACTTTTGGACCCCACTGTAATATATAATATAATGTAACTTGGATTTATGGATGCAATTTGGCGTTCAGCCACAGGGGATGAAGATAATTGCTTATAGCCAGAGTTAAATATATAAATTAGGAGATATAATGAAATAATAATTAACAAAAACAGTAAGTAAATTCAAAATCAGTAATTGTCAGCAGATATCATTTTTGCTAAATAATTCCTTCGACTTATCAATTTAAGAAAATGAAGTAACTCTATGTAATGAGAAAAGCTAATCAGAAGGCACATCTGCGGTATCGTGATATGTACCTGTTTGCACAACAGGTACATATTACTATGAGTAATATTGTGCAACGTTCCAGCTGTGATAATGTTGTGAAAAGAGGGCTAACTTTTAAAATTCCCTTTATCTTTTACTCTTTTCTCGTAATTGCTCTTCTTCTCCATTTCTTATTTCTCACAGACACACACAAACACAGATCTCTCTCTCTCTCTCTCTCTCTCTCTCTCTCTNGGGTATGTTCACAAGTTACTGCTCTGGCTTCTTTGCCAACCACACGTCAGTCGAACAAAGCATTATTCTGAGAGGGAGAAACTTCATCCCCTTTAAAAAAACCGTTCACACAGCATAGCGGGAATGATCCTGTTAAAGGGACGGAGTTATCAGTTCGTCACGTGTGTGTCGTCCCTGCCTGAGTGGGCGCTCCACTCTTGTCATGTGAAATCCCTCTTATCGCTGAGTGATAATGGGAATGTGGAGCATTTGTGATAACAGGAGGAAACGCAGCTAACGTCACAACAAACCAATCCTGCAGTCGCTATAATGCTACTTTATAAACACTGAGAGTAAATTGTATCTCTGCTGCATCTACTTTGTATAACGCTAAATAGAGCACAAAGTCACATCATAATATGAGCTTGTTTAGTGATTAGTGGAGCTGCAGTTGTGACATTAACCCTCTTTCACCCAGTCTCTCTCTCTCTCTCACACACACACACACACACACACACACGCTGTCCCCCCTTCTCTCTTTCCCATTTCCTTTACGCAGCCAAATGCTGAGTCTGCTGTAGATTATCTGGATATTTTGAAGATGGATCGCCAGGCAGTTAAAGATCAATAAATATCATACATTTTGTTAATAAGAGATATTTTCCAATTTGCTTAAAGTGGGGAAAAAAAAATGCTGTAATGTTGTGTTATTTTATGTTGCATTCTTCCTTTTTTCTGCATTTGCACAAAAGCTGATGTACTTTTCATTTTGGCATGAAATGCTAAAAGCACCACAAATGATGTAAAATGATATTTTAATGAGCTTAGAGTGACTTTTCTTTTTTTTTTTTTTNTTTTTTTTTTTTTTTTGTCATTAGAAGAATACAGTGAAAATTTGATATTGTGCTTAATTCATACAATTCTCTCCAGTTTATTTGCACACTTGAATTGCCTTAATTCCATTTGTCCTTGCCTCCTCCACGCTCATTATGGACCTCTTAGATTTAATGATGTTGGACTGAGATACGTGGACAAACTTTTAGCTTTGGACTGGGATCAATAACATTTTGTCTTATTTTTCTGACATTTCTTCAATACATTTTAAGGGATAACAGATTTGTTTGCTCTGAATTTTTTTATTTCTTCAAAGTTCCAGCTGACTGAACATGATGTACAATACCTGACCTCCACAAGACTGGAAAAGGGACAAATTATTACTAATTATTAATTTGAAGGCATAAGCCATAAAATTTAAGGGAATAATTTATCAGAAATGTTCCCTCTTGACAATTACCAGGCTCCTTATGCAGCAAAGTCATTAGAGATACTATAATACGTTTTTTTTTCTCTTATAACAATGTTCCAGCTGTGCCGAGGTTGTCCTGGGGTCTTCCACATTTGCTGCCTTACCTTTAAAGGTCCTTTGATGTTTTCATCATGGACCTCGGCTGTGGACAGATCTGGTTTAAAGGTCACCTAGGGAAAAAAAAAGGGAGGCAGTGGAGAGGAGAATCAGTAACAAGAGTAAACAAATAATTCCCCAAAGGCCTGACCAGGCCACATGAATCATCCACTTCACAGAGCCGGCATGGCCCCCGCTAATGCTGCTGGACTTTATAACTGGGCTATACTGATTACGCTGATGAACTCTCCTGTAAAAACCTAGCAAACGAGACAAGTTTGTTACCTTAAGCTAAGATGGTTTGAGATTTCGTATAGGAAACGGTCTTTCAAATCATAAGGGAAAAACAACTGTAATAATTTCTGTTACTGCTGGAGCTGGATCCCACTCCCCCCACTGTATCTGCAGCATCCCCTCAGTGAGGCAAAGTAGATCATAATCTGATCAAGCTGAGGTAATCTTGCATCTGCACGGTGACCTGGCAACGCTGTGTGGCAAAGAGACAAAACGGCAGCAACACACACAGACGTTTACTGTCACACAGCTTTCACTGAGCGTGTGTGAAAGCTGTTAGAAGCTGCTAGGAGCACAATCTGTTTCACAAGCTAAAAAATGCTTCTCTCTACTTCATATGTCAAATGTTCCCGTGCTTCTTCTCCTGTTTCCTAAGGGGAATCAAGCTCTTTTTTTTTTTTTTTTTTNTTTTTTTTTTTTTTTTTGAGAGCATGTGCAAGTAAAATAGCAGTGTAATTGTGCAAAATCTGGTTTCATTTTTATTAGCTGCGATTTCGCTTTTTACTCAACCACCATGCAAGAGCAGAAAAAAAGGCGCTAAGCTATTCCTCACAGAAACAGGCCTGCGGGTAACAGGGAACTCTGACGGCGATCTCTCGACTAGGTTGCAAATGTAACAATGCCAGACACGGCAATCAAACTCTGACTGTGAAGACCAGATTGAGATAATGAAGCAGTGAATGAAATACATGCTGGAAGATGCTCTTGAATTTTTCAGGTCATAAAAGAAAAGGGAGGAGAGTGGTATAAAAAGCTTCCCGAGGCAGCATTTCATCAGTTATGGAGATAATAACATTCATGCCCTGTGGATTAAAGGAATTCCTTTTTTTTTTCCACAGGGATGCTCCCATTCCACACGAAGACAGACTGTCCACACAGCATTAAATAGAGAGCGTCGCTAACATCTGACCCTTCCTGCAGCCTCCAACCTGAAAGTGTCGTCCTGCATCAGTCATCTGAGGCCTGTAACTGCACACGCAAACTGAATGACAGCTGAGAATTAAGCAGACATATTTGAATCAACAATATTACAGAGAGAATAATGCCTCAATCCAACCAATTTGACTGAAATAAACTGGCTTATCAGGAGCTGATAGCCCATTATGGTCAGACCTCCTTTTCTAAAATTGCCCTCGGAGTGCTGCTGATCTGCAGGCTGTTTTACTTGCTGTAGTTAATTCAAACAGATTAGAAAGCATTTTTTTCCAGCATGCTGAAAATGCCAGAATGGCTTTTTTTTTTTTTTAATTTCTGTTTAATTGAACGTGCAAGATATTTTGCAAAAAGGAATGGAGAACAACAATAGCATCTTTTCCTGCTTGCCATAGGCTGAGTAATGACTGCGTGGCAATTGAAACTGATGTGACGCTAATTGACATCTTTACAGGTCTTGTTGTACAGATTATCGTCGTAAATGTGATGCCATGTCTGAGTATCAGCGAGAAGACAGTGGCGCCATACGCCACAACCATCAACTTTGTTAAACAAGCAGACAGAGATTAATGAACCAAAGAGCCGAAGAGGAATTCATTACGGCGGAATGTTCACAATCACAGAAAGAGCCGAGTAATTGCCACGGCTCAGTGTTTGTGTGTTTTTTTTGCTCACATTCTAGCGATCCAAAAACAAAACCCCTCCTCAGCTAATTAGCACATTGATTTATTTATGTGTTGCAACTGTCCTATTAGCTTAATTTTATCCAACAATGAAACAGCAAATGTCACGTGCTGCACTTTGTCATACTGTTTGTCTGCCTGTACGATTAAAAAAAGGAACAGTGGTTGATGATTTTAGTTTTTGTACCGGTGTGCTGCTCTTTTGTCTCTATGGGGGAAACTACAGAGCACTGACACAGTGAACAGCCACCATCCAATCTTTGTTCCTCCCACACACTCACGCAGAACCAGAGACGAGCAGTCTGTCTCTATTGTATTATCCAGATGCTCCAGTCCCACCGGGAAATGAGATACTTCACTATGTGCGTCGTGCGATGCCTTCATCAGTGGGGCATAAAACCAACGGGGAGGCAGCAGTCACAGAGCCACACGGCATGGCAGCTGTGGATGTGGATGTGGAGGGAGGTGCGGGAGATGTGACGGGCAACTGGTGGGACCGGCCAGAATCTGCATCTGTCGCATCCTGGCCTCCTGAGAAATCTTTCAGCTGTACCAGCAGCGCTGAGAACCTAAACCACCTGGTTCAGTGCTCTGTCATGTAAGCAACACAAAGCTGCATTTATTGGCAACATTGGAGATGAGAAAAATAACTGCAAAACACACCTTGTGATCGTTTCTCACTGCGCAGTCCCCACATAATAACCATGGAATATTTTGGACCCTGTCAACCAAATGTGGCCTGATTTCTGCTCTGCTCTGATTGGGTGAGATAGTATTCCTCGAAAGACAAGACGAGACAGCCGAAGAACAAGACGGTGAACACGATCTGCGACACTACATGCAGTGTCGTCTTTAAACCACCATACCTGTGATTTTGCATGTTTAAGCCCAATAAACTGCATAAATTATGTTACAGACAACCATTTTCTAAAACATAAAACAATATTTTAGTTTTCCTATTACCTAACTATAAAGGCGGAAATCTCTGTCTTTCTGTCTGTGTGTCTGTGGCACCATTATCTCTAGAACACGGCAATGTATGAAGTTGATATTCGGCAGGTTTATTGCTCAGGACCAAAGGACGTGCAGTGTCACATGTGAAGTTGTTTGGATGAGCGGTTCTCGAACTGAGCTGTGCTGGTAAAAAAGTAGTCAGCGCGGCAGGATACACTCTGGGTGCAGCAGCATATGTTCCGCTCCACAGCACTACAAACAAAGCTAGCTCACCAGGACGTGCAGAATAAAATTATGGCAGGCTGCGGTGCACACCATAAAGGCCCATTCCAAACAGGCACGTTTTGAACAGGTACTGTGCAGGTACTGCACGAGTTTTGCTAAATGCAAAAATCCTTCAATCAAATATTCAGTTGCGACACCCACCTTAAAATTCAATGTTTCCCTGCTGACACTTATATATATGTAGAATGTAGAAGTGACGGTTGTTTTGAATTTCTCAATAAAAGCTGTCTTCTCCTGGGACTATATTTCCTGGCGGAGACATATTTTCATCCCTGTAGCTCTGTGTTGAACCAATTAAATAAAGTGACTTTGACAAAAATTTAATAGATGTCATGTTCGCTGTGATTGATTACTTATCTCAAGCGTGTTTCAAGTGTCTACAATTTGAGGAGCTGAAACCAAAGGCAGTCTGGTAAGGTAGGAAAAACTATTTTAATACCCCTGCTCCAGTAGTAAGTTTTAGGAAATGGTTGTTGTAATGTAATGTATGTGGGTTGTATTGGGATTAAATATGCAAATAAATATTAAATATGGTCCTTTAAGAATAGTCTTTTTTTCATGCCACTCCATGCCTTAGAGGGCACAGAATGGTCACGAGTCGATTGTTGCCGTGACAATAGGCTTATAACAGACAGAAAGATGTGTTGGCAGTTTATTTAGTGATAAAAAAAAAAGCAAAGAAGACTGAGGAGGAGATGGTACATTTGTTTTGTACTGTAAGTCAGAGTAGGAAGAAAAATGAATAATTTTCTGTTTGTTTAATAGTTGGAAGTTTTAGATGTGTTGCTCCAACAGCAGAGGAAATAATGAATGAACCACAGCAAAACTCTGCCAGTTGACTGTTCACCGATGATGCAGCCAGACGTGAGATTTAGACAACAGGGCCGAGTCAGAAGTAGAAAACACAAAAAACAAAGTTTAACATTGGGGCCTCAAAGCCCATATCACGGTGCCTTGAGCCATGCAAGACATTGTTGTGCCCTGAAAGCTCCACTTTGTATAAAGTATACTGACCTGAAGCCCTGCTGGCCTCACGTTTACACACAACAACAACACACACGTGTTCCATTTAGATCAGAGGCACTTTGAAACGTGACTTACCTTGGCCTTGACTAGCCTCTTGGCAGTCTTAATCTTGGCCTCACAGAAAGCCCCTCGGTATTTAGCGCTCACATCTGTCCCCACTGTCAAGTAGGGGGGCTCCTCCAGAGTCTGGGGAAATAAAACAGGAAAGCAGCAAATTCAGTATAGTGAGAAAGAAGACGAACGAAAACGCACATCGCTCGCCCGTGAAGGATTTGTCTGAAAATATGACTGGAAGTTTGCAAGGCAGTCCCAAGCTTCGGGACACGGGTCTATTATCAAAGCCGAGGCAGGACACGCATGCAGGCTTCACAGAGTCCACGCCTGCTACGCAAAACCCACCCGGCTCAGTGATTCATCTGGGGAAAACACATACCATCTGCTGTGGTTATTGGAAAACAAGACTCGGAGGAAGCGAACAAAAAGGCCACTTCACTACTGCTATGATGACTACAAAGAAGAAACTATCAAAAACGCATAGCACCATCTTGTGTCATCATTGGATGATTATCAAACCTTTTCTCCCCCTCAGGGACAGATTTGCAGCGGGTGGGATGCACAGAGGAAAACAGGCCTTCTATGTCTAGTTAGGGGGGCAGAAAATAGTTTTCTCTCATGTGTTGCAGAGCTGAGGAAGTCTTAGTGAAACATGAAACGTCCTGTACGACAGATGTGGAAGCAAATTTGTGCAATGGGGGAAAAAAGTCAAACCGGGCCAAGTTTCTTGGTGTCGGGACACATCAGGACCTATTTCAACACGTGTCACGTGAGCCTGGCCAACGCTTCTGACAGCAGGTTTTACTCAGGTGTTCACTGATGTTTTTAACAAAAACACCAGATCATACACTTGTGCAGAAATCAACATACACATCACTTACTGTATTTGCTGCAGCAGGACTTTGAACAATAACACACACACTCTTACTGTCTGAATGAGTGCCAATGGCATGAATGAGCTCTTCAACTATTTTGCGCCAAGGTGGAAACACAGCTATCTTTTTTATTGTGAATTTTGTATTTCACTATAAAAAAGATGGCTGTGTTTCTACTGTTCTTCAAACAAGTTATGCAAATTAGGTTTCATAGGACAAACAACATTTAAGTGGTTCTAAGACACAAATAGGATGTTTTTTTCTCCTTGTGCCTTTTTATCTAATAATTACACTGTAGCAGCCACAAGTAAAATAAATCCATCTAACACAATAAAGCCGTTCAGTATTCCCTAGTGGAGGACTGTGAGTCTGCAGGATTTCATTCCAATACAAATGACAGCAGTTTTATCACTGCTTAAACCAGCGAAGAAGAACTGATCAGTCATAACAGCTGCTGGAGTTTCTGGCTGGAGGTCGTTGTCTTCCGGCCCTCCGTGACAGGTACAGTAGATATTTTGAAATGCAAATGGGAAAAGTTCATCTATGAATGGAGGAACTTTGACAAGGTTAGCAGCACAAGACATGATGGGGGAAAGCTCTGACTTGGGTTATCATTCATAATGCTGTTTTTACTCGAAAATTCATCACACGTGTCAGCAAACTTTAGCCTTCACTCAATATTTTTCAAAAGAAACAGCAATATTTTAGAAAATCCACTGTCCAAACACCTAAAGTGAACATAAACGCTGAGATCCTTCATTGATTTATTCATTACTCACGGCTAAATTCTGCAGCTTAACTGTTTATTCCAATTTGTTACAAAAATGATCTCCCATCAAAGAACTGCTTGATAATAATTTGACATATGCAATGTTGATATATGCTATTAGTGTAAAAGGTGTTATGGTAACTGCTTGACTAATTATAATGCAAGACAAGCAGAGTTTGGCTGGCATGTAAACAGAGAACTCTGATAGGTATCAAATGTAGCCAACTGCGATGACCCATTCCAGCTTTGTGAAACAGAATGATGGCCAAACAGCAATGAGTCACAATGTTTATTTTCTCCTGTGAAGAAGTGTACTGGCAGGTCGCCAGGTGCACCGCAATTCACAATAATGAAGATGTACTAAGATAAATTGCAACAACATCTTGTTGTACCCCGTTCTATCTACACACATTCGAAGTATTAATGTAACTGTCATGGTGGCGCAGTCTGATTATCGTTTCAACCATAATCATGCAGCCTTGTTACCATCACGCCCACATGCTCCTGACAATTATCCTTCAGCCAGACCAGCAATGACATGCAAAACCACACTTACTGCTTCATAATTACAGAAAAATGCTTCTGCCCAACATCATCGAATATTAAATCAAACATTCATCCACCATTTCAACTGCAACTGGCTACAAATACAGAATAGACAGAAAGACTTGTTTGCAAATTGACAAACTGATCTTACAGGCACACGGCCATCTTAAAGGACCATACTGGTGGGTTTGCACATTTGAGTCCAATATGTATATGTACAACCTATATAAATGTTATGTTACTGACAACCATTTTTCTTAAAAATTCTTCTGCAACAGTAAATATTAGAATTGTTTTTACTACCTTCCAGACTGCTATTGGTTTCAGTTCATTCCAGTATTACTATTAAAATCAACTTGTAGAGAGACTTGAAACGTGCTTGAGATAAGTAATCCATCACAGCTAACACTAATGTCTATTAAATTTTTTTGTCTAAGTAACTTTATTTAACCAGCAACCACCAACATGGAGCTGCATGGAAGACAATTTATGTCTCTGCCAAGGAATATAGTCCCAGGAGAAGACGGTTTTTCCTCAGTAAAAAGCGTGGAAAAGAGTAGCCAGAGGGTCACGGAATGCGATAAGAGGCAGACTCGCAAGGCATTTTTAAGTTTTCAAGCATGATTTATTTTCTGAGTGCTACCAAGCACACATGCAGCCAAAAATACAAAAAGAATCAAAAATAAATTCACAAGCAATTTGCAAAATGTCAACTAAATTCTGAGTAACAAAGCAATAAAGTCATGTGCACGTAACTACACTCATAAGTAGAGTTGGCAATTTTGGCACCCAGGACCGATACATTTCGAAGCCATTTGAAACTTCCGGTTTTGAAGTGGGGTCTACGACACTGTCTCGAAACATCAGTCATTTGACCACCATGTTAGCTTGCCAGCGTTCTAGAGTTGCAGTTAAGGTTTCCGCCAGCAGGCTGTGCACAACCAATGTTTCAAAACATTTCAAAACAATGTGTTTCAAATGTATCCAAACTGTTTTGAAGCTTCGAAATTGCCATCCCTACTCATGAGCATGGCCTTTTAGTCCCCCTGGCTTGCATGAAGCCATTGCTTATACCCCTTGTGCTCAGAGCTCAACCCATTGGGGAAACCGATCAAACCTGCAGGGGTATTCACAAATCATTTCTTTCCTCACAGCAGGTAAGATCACACAGCTCTACTTAAAACTACAAAACACAAAACAATAGAGCAGTTCACTGAGAGTCTATCAATATAAATATATATTACATTGTATTACTCTGACCAAATTGAATACAGTTCATGCACTTAACTCCCCTAGACTTAGTTTCACCCAATCAGCAGCAATGATGTCATCCTAATCCTTAAAACCAGGAAGTGTTTGGCTGGCTCACTCTTTGACTGCAGGTAAGTAGACAAAAAATCTAATATATAATTTAATCCTCACTAAACTCAATAAACAGAACAGAAATGAAACAATACTTGTCTTGTGTGATTGTTTAACCAGAGTAAACTAATGATTATTGTAACAAAATACAATACTAAACACAAACAGACCCAGGATATTAAGTGCTTTGCACCTGTTACATATGAAGGTGGTAAGTGGCTAAACAAACAAAAGACTACATAATGACATAATTAAAATGGTTATGGATACATGGCATCTCACCCACTTTGTCACACAGAAAGATTAAAAACTTTCTACATTCGGAGTGTTAGCAGTTTTAAGTGTTAGCAGTTTTAAGTGTTAGCAGGCAAAATATTGAATTTTAAGGTGGGAGCATCACCTCAATGTTTGATTTTGTTAAATTTTGGGATTTGGTAAAATAAGAAAACTAAAATACAGTTTCATTATGTTTTAGAAAATGGTTGTCAGTAATGTAAAATGTAAGTAGGTAGGATTTATTGGGCTTAAAGGACCATGCTGGCCAAGTTTGAGCTTAATATATTCAATTTTCATACATGTGATGTTACTAACAATCATTTCCCAAAACGTACTACTGGAACCGTGAATTAAAAATTTTTTTCTTGTACCTTCTAGAACGCCATTGGTTTCAGTTCATTCTGGTACGCTATTAAAATCAACTTGTTGATACTTGAAACGTTTTTGGGATAGGTAATCCATCATCGCGAACAAGAGTGTATTCAGGGTTTTTTTTCAAAGTTACGTCATTTTAGCGTTTAAGTACAATAAAAAGCGTGGAGTGAATGTATGTCTCCACCGGGGAATATAGTCCNTAGCGTTTAAGTACAATAAAAAGCGTGGAGTGAATGTATGTCTCCACCGGGGAATATAGTCCCAAAATAAGACCTGCATTTATAGAAAATTTTAAACAACCGTGACTTCATAAGGCTGTGTAACTATTAGTAGGCGAAACATTGATTTTTACGGTGGGTGTATTGCTTGATATTTGATTTTGAAAGACTAAGAGATTTTGCAAAATATCAGGAAAGCTGAAATATGGTTTTATCCTTTGGGAAATGGTTGTCAGTAATGTAACCTGTATGAAAATTGAATATCATAGATGCAAACATGCAAAATGGCCAGTATGGTCCTTTAAACATGGAAAATCAAAGGTCTGTCCCATCAGACCAGGACAAGCTGCATTTGCTTCAGTGGGATTCAGACAGATGGGATTCTGGGGCAGAGTCCAGTGTACTTCAGTCTCCCACCTCTCAGATAAACACCTCATTAGTCTTTAGTGCAGCCTGGCCTCAGCACCAGCTGCCCTCGCCAACATGGTTTACATGACATAGCAGCCATTTCCACTGGCTAACAACTCCCTTCTCAATCAGAACATCACAGGCTGCTACTGTATGCGCCGCAGTTCCATGTTCTTCTTCATACTAAGACCTTCCCGGCACTAAGCCTGCAACTTCTAAAAAAAGAGCCATAATACTGAGTTAGAGAGGGCAGCAGGGTTATCTTGACAGCTGGGGCTGCCAAGCCTCCCAAACTTAACAAGACAGGGGTGATAACACACAACTGAGGCCAGATTTACATTTGTCATACTCACGTGCCAACAAATAGAGTGCAGTTTGTTAATTCCACTGATAATGCCCCACCTCCCCACAATCAACTATGACTATGAACGGGAATTCCATTCCTTTGATTAGATGGCCATTCAGCCTACAGCTGTCTGGAGGAAAAACGCTGAATAGTTCTTTTTGTTTTCATTGCCTCAGTCAGTGCTAAATGCCACACAAAGTTTCCCCCCGTCAGAAGTTCAATTAAGTTGACTAAGCTCAGGGAAGCGGAAGTCCTGTGCTTTTGTGAGGTGTGCTGGTTTACATCCTCTCACCAACTCACAATAAGATCAAAACCTCCTGCACCCGACATGAGCAGCTCTCACCGAAAAAAACAAACCGTCAGGAAAAGAGCAGAGCAGAGCTATCATAAGCACCAGCGGCACTTCAGCTTCTGCATCCAAAAATCACTCTAATGGTAATAGCAGCAGTACAATCAAGACCAGCCCATTCACTTAGCGCCATCAAAGTGAAAATACTCTTCAGGCACAAAATCTTATACACATAAATGTGACTTGCAAATGTCTGGTGAAATGCACCTGTGTATGACATGCAGAGAAAGATCTTTATTCTAAAAACTGCAGCGTGACTCTATAAGAGAATACAACTAAAAAAATAAAACAAAAAGCATGTACATACAGTTTGTTAAATAGTGATGCTCTAATCATTTGGGGGATGATCAGAATTGTCCACCACCCATTATAAATTGTTCAACTGGTGGTCTTAGAATTTCTTGAGCAGCACACTCATTCAAACGTCACCGAAAGCACTGGGGCACCATATTTTAGTGTGTAATATAGTAGGAAGTATGTGTTGTAGATTGTCAAAATTGCACAATTTGAGGTTCAGGTTTTCTTGGGCTTTTCCAGGTGTAAAGTCGGAAATTCAGAGTTCCAAGTTTTAAATGAAAGCAGAATAAATTGGCCTGTTTTCATTCAGTGTGCACAGCGGTGCTGCAGCAAGGCAAAGTAGATATGAATCAATGGGTTGTTTTGCACATTAAAGCAAAGGTTTCAAAATAAATCCCGGATCTCATCTAGTGTCCCTTGGCAGGGAACTACAGATGAAAATTAGCTTTAAATTAACTCTGGTGCAATACATTAAATGGCAACATTTCTGTCTGACATTGTACATGGTCCCTTATAAATAAATAAAAAATAAGAACGTGGAAATTTCTATAATATGTTCTCTTTAAGAAATCCATGGTGTCGTAAACAGTATCTACACCTGTGTGGTACAGTTAAGTGCACTGGGACCTGAGATGCCATTTGTATATGTATGTATATATATATCTATATATATATATATATATCTATATACACACACACACATATATATATGTGTATATACATAGATAGACATATATATATATACACGTATATACATATATATATGTGTATATACATATATATATATATATATACGTATATATACGTATACATATATATATACATACATATATATACGTATATATATGTATATATATATATATATACATATATATACGTATATATATGTGTTTTTTGTTTTTTGTTGTTTTTTGTTTTTTTGGCTGTTCCTGCCTAGCAAATGGTAGAAGCCCGTGATAGCATACTACAAGCTAATACGGCCACAGGAGAATTTCACTTGTAAAATTAAAAAATAGCTCTGCAAGAGTATTGTTGGCTGCATCCAATTTTTGTATGTCTACAATGTAAGCCAAAGTGTCCAAATCAGGTTTTGAGCAGCTGCTTCTTACCACGCAACTTCTTAAAGACTGTAAAAATAGCACATCTCATAATGCAAATGTAAGGCGTTAATGTCATGAGGGCAGATAAATTGGGGTTGTCAATGAAAGAGATGAAAAATGGCTCTATAATCATTTAGAGAGTCATGCAGGGGAGGGATAACAAGGATGTAGCTGCTGACTGTAGCAGAATACTGTATGTAACAAGAAATTTAAAATTATTATCTAGTAGCAGAGAAAAATATAATGATGTTTTGAGTGGCAGATCCAACCAGGAAAATAACATAACACACAAGAAGCAAAGTCGTATCTAAAGGTGCGTTTCTTCTGCACGAGCTTTTTGTAAAAATATACAAGATCACTTCCACTCAGTACAGATTTTGAGGTTATGAAAAATTTAACAAACAACTCCATAGAGCGCCAGTTGAAAGTAAGCCACTGCTTACAGAGCGTTTTTAGACAGTCTGACTATAGCGTTTTAATTCTACAACTCAGGAAAAAGACCATTCCTGGTACTTTCAGGAGGTCAAAGCCACAGAACAGCGATGGCACAGTAGTGGTGTGTTACATGTGAGCTGTGGTTGGTCAATCCCCGACTTATTTCAGTGAAAAGTGGGGGTTCAGGAAAGCATTGGTCATTCGTTTATGCAGCACCGCCTGTGGCTGCATGCAAGCACACGTTTATAAAATTTAGTCTTTAACTGGGAAGGTTCTCTTGCATCGGTGCCCTTGATAATACTCTGCTGACAACATTACTGCAGACAAATAACTAACAATTATCATTACTCATGGGTGAAGCAGAAAGGGGTACGATTAACAGCCAACACACAGTTCAAACTACAGAGTGGCTTTGCTGCTAATTATGCTTTTAATTTTCAAAATCCCCTCTTGGTGTGAGCTTGTTAAGGTATTTTAGCATTAAGTTACATTACAGACTTCAGATCATATATCAATATCATATCTTTACAGGTGTAATACTTGTCTCCTTCTCAGCCTGTGTATTTGGTCTTTTATTAAAGAAGTTTTTAAGGTGTTTTAAGCCACTACTATGGCCATTATCTGATTTGCTGTCCAGGGTGGAATCCAAACTGTATGTTCCTGGAGTCTGAAATGACATCTATGCTGTTGTAAGGACAGAAGCACCATTATTGCATTTCAGTGTGTTTTGAGTTACATAACAGTGCAAGATTATGTGAGGAACATAAAACTGGTTTTTATTCAGCTGCTGTACCATGACTGGGTGGTTGAAACGGATTAGCAAATGGCTGAACAACTAAGTCAAATAAACTGTATTAGTTTTCACAGAACAAATCAAATACTATTCAAAATAACTGTGTATGCACATCTGCATAAGCATATAAAACCACAGCTTTTTAAATTGGCTATTCAGACACTAAACAGCCTTACTAAAACATTAAAAACAATTGCTTGACCTGTTATATTGTGCTATAATGAACAGGCTTGTATGCTGAATAAAGGAACATGCAGGAAAGAATTAAGCTGCCTCCCAGCCTCGCTCACACGTACAATAATCCTGCTGTGAATCGCCTCTTTGTCCAAGTCACCACAATTCCTGTGACTGGTGCTTCAGCAAGAGTTGCCTTGGCAATGCCATGACAGTTTTTAACTCAAAAAAAAAAAAATNAAAAAAAAAAAAAGTCAACACGAATTAAGACTGTCTATCAAATACACACTCAGCCCATCTGAAGTCTCAGCAGGGTTGATATCAGTTGATGCTGGTTTATCACAGATATGTCTGCTGATATACAAAAAGCAACTGCATCATATACATTTTAAAAGCTGTATTTTGACGTACATATATTTGACCTTTTTTTTCGCTCAATTTATCTTTTTACAGTATCACAAACAATTCAAGAGAAATACAGAAGAGCAATAACCTTAAAACAATGAATAAGGATAGTGATTTTAAAGGACCATGCATGTTTTAGCCCAATCACACACGTTACGTTACTGACAACCATTTCCCAAAACATGTTACTGAAGCGGTAAATATTACAATTGTTTTTCCTACTTTCTATGATGCCAGTGGTTTCAGTTCATTCCAGTACACTTTTAAAATCAACTTATACAGACGTGAGACATGCTTGAGGTAAGTAATCATCACAGCGAACACAAAGTCTGTTAAATGTTTTTGTCAAAGTAACTTTATTTAACTGGTCTAACATGAAGCTGCACCATTTAAAAAAAAATAAATAAAATTATGTCTCTGTCAGGGAATATAATCCCAAGTGAAGACAGCTTTTACCAAGAAATTTAAAATGATCATCTGTCTCCTTTGGGACATACATGTTAGCAGGCGAAACATTGAATTTTAAGGTGAGCATATCACCACAACATTTGATTTTGAAAAATCAGGGGATTTGGCAAAATGAAAGGAAAACTAAAATATGGTTCTGTTTTGGAAAATGGTTGGCAGTAATGTAACATGTATGCAGGTAGTATTTATTGGGCTTAAACATGCTAAATCGCCGGTATGGTTCTTTAACATTTAGGGAAGCTCAGATCTAATCTTATAATCACTGATGCTTATGATCTTAGGCCAACTTATCTGCTGACCACTTATAGGCATGTGGAACAACTCCATAATGCAAATGTTCTTTTTTTGCATATGGCTTCTGTCTGAGTTGTGGCAGCGTATTTTAATTGCTCTGTCGCATGAGACAAGCCCTCAACACTTTTTCAGCATTTAAATACTGTTATATTATCTTTGAGGGCTTCAGTCTCAACACCCACTCAATACCTACAAATTAAACTAACAGGAATTATCATCCTCACTTTTTTTAATTTTTTTTAGTTTTACAGCATATTGTACATCTTGCTCACACAATAAAAAGCCTGGAAATATTACACAACATTATTTTAAATAACGGCTTGATTTATATTCCAAGGCAGGAACAACTTCAGCCTGGGTGGGCTGACGCATCTGGCTTGTTAGAGGAAGTTCCCAAATTTTTTCTGCTGTCAGTTTTTCTTTTTTTCACAAATTAAAAAAAGACCCATAAAATATATGTTTACGCAAGCAAGACAACTGAACTAAGGATAAACATGTTTATTCTAAGACATTTAGATATAAAAGCAGACAGCCAGCTAGAGGTGAGCAGCTTTTTATCTGGCAGATGGCTCTTGGGAATCCTCTGGCTAAGTCTGACTTCACAAATGCAAATGTGTGTATTGTGCACGTATGTATCACTGCACCACTGAGTGTTAAGAATTACTATGAACAGCTGCAACTCATCTGAACGCAAGAATGATTTCATGAAATATATAACATATATATATATAGTATATGTCATTTAACTGTTATTCAGCTAATCTGACATTTGACAAGTTCAAAATCAGAGTATGTTCGTCAGATGAAATGACTCAGTTTGTGTGTTACATTTCGAAGGGAAAACAAACAAAAAAACCAGAGTGGACCCCCCCCCACACACACACACACANAAAAAAAAAAAAAAAAAAAAAAAAGCTGATGTACATTTGCTGTAAGTGCAGCACAGCAGTATTTCCACCCACCAGCTTCTGCTAATATGCTGGAGCAACCTTGGACAGTGTGTGATATGATCTACGGTCATGTATGTGATGCCAGAGTCAAATGTTTGCATTTTTCATGCATTGTCAAGTTTAAAGGACTATACCGGCGACCATGCATGTTTGGATCAGTTAAACAAAGTTACTTTGCCAAAAAATGAAAAAACTAACAGATATCTTGTTTGCTGTAATGGATTATGTATCTCAAGCGTGTTTAAGTATCTACAAGTTGAGTTTAATGGCATACTGGAATGAACTGAAGCCAATGGTAGTCTGGAAGGTAGGAAAAACAATTCTGAAATTTACCGCCGAAGTAGTATATTTTGGGAAATGGTTGTCAGTAACATAACATGTATACAGCGTGTATATATATGGTTCAACCATGCATGATCGCTGGTATTATCCTTGAAGACCTTAATTCATAAAACACTACAGTAAAATTTGGATGCAGTTACATGTGTGTGTGTTGCACCAATTATATTATTAATAGATTTATTGGAAGAATTATCCTTGACACCATGCAACAGCATGTTGACACTGCAAAACATTTCACAGGGCAGCTGGAACCGATGCTTGTAACATACTTGGCTAGGTTAACAAGGTCATGCATAAGTGTAGTCATCAAATATATCTAGCAGATTACTTTGTAAGACTGGATTGTGTTTATTCTTATTTAAGAATATACACATTTCAGATTTGCATATTTGGTTATGACGTGGAAGAGACTCAAGAATTTCAACAATTGCTATACAAATTAGTCTACTTTTAGGGTGTCTAATGTTACAACACACAATACTTTAAACAGCTGCTTAGGAAAGCCTGTGACCCACAAATCAAATACGAAGTGAATGTAAAACTTGTCCAACTTACATAATGCAGTTTACATATTTACAACATCTAGTTAGCACTTAGCACAACAGTAAGATAAGTGAAAAATCCTGAATCAAGCAACAACATGATTCAGCATACGACCACAATAAAACAAAATACCCTCAGCGGTTCTGTCATCTATAAGTAACTGTAAGCATAAAAAAAAAAAAAAAAAAAAAACATTTCATAACATAAGCCTACTGCTATCCGTCTGGACAGGACAATAACTGAAAATGATCAAGTGTAACCACAGCTAAGTTCAGCTAAACTGAATTAATTTTCACATGCTAAACTCTGCAACGACACAAACTTGTACAAAATTAACAACAAAGCTAGCCTACAGTGCGAATTATGCACCATCTACCAACTCCATGTGTTTCTGCATCATCTATGACTAGTTGCTTTGTGGCAGAATTTCATTTCTAGTCATGACTATCACAATTTCATCACCCTTCTGTGACAAGAACATTTATTATTAAACTACAAATCATCCTGTACTTTGTGACAGCATTACTGGGGGAGAAACAAATATCATGCAGGCTAAGAGAAGCAGTCCTGAAATAGAGGAAAAAGCAGAGCTTTGTACCAAATCCTGGAGATTTCTGACGCTCACAAGGAAGATATTGAGCAAAGTTCATGAATAATGCAACAAATTGTATTGACAGCGAGTTTTACCTCCCATGATGCCTGTTTCTCTTTTGCATCATTAAATACAACATTTTTGTTGATTGTGACATATCTATTAGTGCACTGCGGTATCAACTGATTAACCACAATAACTGTACTAAGAGCAATATGACAGATTATATACAGTATCATCGCTAGAGCAACTCTTCATCTGTCCGACACAAAGCTTCCAAATGCTTTGTTCCTCTGAAATAAATGCATTCTGTCATTGTCTTTTCCAGTGGTTCCGCTGTAACAGTATTTATGTATGCCAAATAAAAACAGAACTCACAACTCAAAGCTTTGACAGAACTATGTTATTCCAATTAATGTAAAACAACTCTGTGGGTTGTGACTCTACATATGGATCGCATAGCAACAATATCACAGGGTAAGACACAACAGCCTATGGGGATAACAACAGTTGCAACTTTAATCCTTTCAAACTATAAGAAAGGAATGAACAGCCATGTATCACAGCCTACTTCCCAAACAATGACAGCTGTGACTTTTTATATGGAACAATGTTGATGATTTTTTTTTTTTTTTTTTTTTTTTTTTTTTTNTTTTTTTTTTTTTAAATGAAATTCACATATATAATTGCACTTTTGGACAATTTCTCATCACATAATCTTACAACACTCCAAAACAAAGCACAACATTAACACTGAAACCATGTTTACCAAAACAGAAAGGAAACCACTGGAATCTCAATATCATATTTATAGAACTGCTTTCTTTTCAAACTTCTCAGTGGTGTGTTTCAACAACAAAACAAACATTTAGCACACTTACAGGATTAACCTATGATTCACCGTTTACAACAAAATGACACATCCATAGATATTAAATAGCATTAAACATTTAGCATGTATTTTCAATTCTCTAGATGAAACATGCTTGTATATGAATTTACAGAAGGCTTCAAATGTAGATTTGGTGATGATCAAGTCTACTTATCTGTAGCATTAATAAACATACACACATAAAAAAGGAATGAACGTACCTTCATCTCTCTATGAGTCCTCTAGGTGACCAGAGCAACAAATCTGAGGCTGCAAATAAGAATATAAGATCATGTCAGGCAGTGCAGAGAATACAAACTTCAATTCAGCCAACACATCAGTTATGTTATGATGACATCACTTCTTCTCATACAGCAGTGGATGGATGCCATGAAAAACCTGGGCGGTAGACAGACACACATACAAACACTTCACACTGGTAACTACATCTTCATAAAATAAAAGCCTGACAGACTAAGAATAACGACGTTACATCTTGATTGCTTCATTTAATTCGCTGTAAAAGTTTAAAGAGCCTTTACTTAGATAGTCCTAACTGATGTAATGGCATATTGATTCGGTCTGCTCCCTTTGCAACCAAGCTTTAAAGTCACGTTCCCAAAAAATATCTGTTACAAAGTAAACCGTGGCAGGCTGATCATTCCCGTTCGCGGAGGCTTATAGCCGTTTATGTAATGCCCGGTGTGCATGGAGTCAGCCAGTCAGGGGGGCGAGCAAACAAAAAGTAGCTCATCGCTGGCCAAACAGGCTACTTATTTACTCGGTCCACGCTAATGCACGGGTAATTTAGCGGTGTGAAGTCACGGACAGTGCTCGGTTCTTTGAGTACGGTAGCGTGGTGTGCCCGCTGACTGTCTGCACTGCACCGACTCCAGCAATGCTACAGCAGAGGATGACGCCATTTCTGTAGCTGACAGTCGGCTAAAAAACGAGAGCACTTCGGCACGCAAACACGGGGGGGACGAATGCACAAAACGCTCGTAATTGACCTACTTCGGCCAGAGCCATTTCTCTCTCTCCCTCTCTCTGAAAAAGAATCTCTCGGTATTTACGGGAAACTGCTCGGAGACCCGTTCATTTTCGTTTTCGCTCTCTCTCCCTTGTCTCGGCGCGCCGCTCTCTGCGGAGAGTACGCTCGACAGCAAAAACACAGCGATAATAACACTGCTAACACAGCGATCCAAAGCCGACCCTCGTAGAAATGTCATGCAAAACCTGTGTGGCAATAACAGCCGCAACTTGGTGGAAAGTAGCGAACGTGCAGCTCAATTTAAAAGTCACTTTCTTTCCAAAATGCTCCCTTTATCGACTGGTCTGGCATTTCGCTGAGTGTTCACTGAGTAACGTTGAGTGAGGTTCATTCTGACAAAGAAGTCGACGAAACGGTTCGCAACAAGGTCAAGCTAAGGGAGACTTGTAACGCAGCAACATCGTCAATACCTCCAACATTTTATTGTTATAACAGAAACCAAGGTCGTAGCCCTCATTATGGCTCTCGGTGGTGCTGAATGATCGCGGAGGATACAATGTCATCCACCCCAGACAATTTGTTAGTGAGTGACTGACCACCACCGAGCTGTGTTCTCAAAAATGCACACACACTCACACACACACGCAACCGAGCCTCCGTCTTTTCCCCTCTCCTGAAGCCTGGGACTGATGTGAACTACAGCGTCGAGCTATTTAAACTGCTTCGTCAACAATCTCTGTCCAGTTAGTTTGTCAACGGCGGTGCTGCCAGTCACAGTAATGTGCAAAATACTGGTCACGCACACAAAACACTGGGAATAACAGATAAGGAAAAAAATAGACCATCTCGCATTTGGGAATCTCGATCTGATCAAACGGGGAGTTCGCGGATAGAAGGGAGCCCATCTAGTCCGACGCTGGACAAACCAGTCGTGATAAGCTAACGTTAACGATACAGGGGGGCACAAAAGAAAAGCCTGACAATGCAAATTTACAGATTAACTGCATTTAATCGCTGCGCGACAAATCAGATGTAGCAGCGATAGCATACTGGATGGTAATGGTGTCATGTATGATCACTTTTGACGGCTGTTATGGAAAATCATGACAGGCAAAGCTCGACGACATCCTCTGAGAGGATTCCTCCGCTCAACAACACAACACTCTGGTGCTTGTCCAGCAAGCTCGAAACTATTCAACCTCGGAGTAATGTTAGCGTAACCTTTCGCTGTGCTCATAGCTCAATTCGGTTAGCTACACAATAACTTTGTTATCAAGATGGCCAAGTTTTCTCTGTATTGACGTTCGTCTGCTTTTTACTGTCTACTCGCCTAATTTTCATTCATTCCTTCAATCCCCACAAACATCACAGCATTAGTTAACAAGTTAGCTAACGTCAAGGTTGGTTTGGTAGCAGCCAACGAGCAAGCCACTGAAAATGTTGAAATATCGATTGCTCTGCCGAATAAAAGCAGCCTTACCTATGCTGTCAAGTTGAGAAGCACTTGTGTTTTTCGATGAAAATATATTAGTAATCCATAGGGTCATTTATGTGAAAAATCTGACGGGTTTTCAGCGTCGTCCGTAGGTTCCCGGTTGATGTGGATGCGGATGGGTAAAGTCGTTTTCGCAGAGCGGTGCTGTTTGCCTTGTTGAGTAGCTCTCCTACCCTAGCTCTTTCTCTGATAGTTCCCCCCGCCTCCTGAGAAAGATTGACAGCTGAATGAACCGCCCCTCTGTCATTATTACGCTCTCTGATTGGATATCACAGCGAAAAGGAACTCCTTACCTGCACACGATTGGCTAATCCGAGAGAAAAAAATAGCCAGGCAAAACGTAATCCTACTGGGTGGTTATTACAATACGGAGTAAAGAAAACTACATCTCTCGCCATTCTGGGACTCGTGTGCGTTTGATATGAGTTACAGACTGCACCGACAACGCAGATATTTCTGTTCATTCAACTTTATTACAGTTCACAAGCGTCTACCGGGCAATGTGAAGATATAATTACAACACACAGTGTTCCAGGTCGCAATATTACACTCCCCACCTTTTCTGCGCTTGCTCTGTAACGTAGGCGAGGCGTAGATATACGTATCTCAACAAGAACGCTCACAGTTCTTTGAAAACTGGTAGTATAGCTTGCCGTTGTCATGCTAATAGCCGAGTAGCTGGTTACACAGTAACGTTTGGACGTAAAATGATTTGAATATCTGGTTTGGGAGTTGTTTCGTGTGCCTTATTCGAAAAGCTTTAACGCGGAAGATTTTGTTGTGAAAAAGCAAGGAAGAAATGTTCAAAGCTGGGGTACCGGCGCGCTTATGTTAGCCTGCTAGCTAGCAACCGGTGAGGCTAACAAATAAAGGACCGGTCAGCAGACTGACAGGAAGCTGCTAAGGTGGGTGGAGCTAACAGCTATGAAAACTGTAAGTAAATGTAATTTGCTAAAACATCTTACATCCTGTTAGTTTTTTATTTTCGTGTTAATTTGTGTATATTTTGTTTGTGCTAAGGTACAGTCTAGTTAAATATCAGTAATTTTGTCGTTTAAGATCTCACGTACAGGGATGCAGACGAAAAAGGAGCTACAAAAACTTCTCATTTAAAGACTTCGGCCTAAAGGTTAACAATATTTAAATAGACCTAGCTGAAGTTAACCTCAATATTTTGTGTTCTCTATTTTCACATTTGTGGGTACATTGTTACATTTAATATGAGAAAGTGTAAATATGGAATCGCTACAAATTAGATACTAATAGCAGAAATGATAATGAGGCACTATGGGTTTACATTTATGTTTTCTACTTGCCAAAAAACGTTAAAAGCAGTGATGGCAATGTAAAATAAACACGTTTTACTTTCGTGGAAATAAAATTCATTGTTGTGTAATTTGGCAAAGTGCCAAAGACAATGTTCACGTGTTTTGGTTTACATTTGTGTAGTAATTTAGTCAGAATGAGTAGAGTCTCTGGTGTGCAAATTAATCTTGTGTGAGCTTTGATGATGCCTTTTTGCTTAAAGCAAATACAGGACATTGCATTCATTCATTTGCATTCTCTGTGTCTCATAACACATCATGTAAAGGCAAAAGACAATAGACTTTATGTAGCATGTAGCTCTGGCTCACAGACAAAATACACAGTCTGTGTGTACTGAGCAATATCCATCCATCCATCCATTTTCTAAACCCGTTTGTCCTGTTGAGGGTCACAGGGGAGCTGGAGCCTATCCCAGCGGTCATAGGGCGAGAGGCGGGGTACACCCTGGACAGATCGCCAGTCTATGTCACAGTTATGTATCTGTGTTAGACAGACTAATCTGGCCTTTGACTCTAAAATTTTACTTGTCATGTCAGATGACTCCTTTTCTGTAATTTCCTCCCCCGCTCTATTGACTCTGTCTATCCAGCCCTAGATTCTGCTAGCAGCCAGTTTTAAGACAGCTTGCCTAAAAAAAAATATGCTGCAATGAACGAATTTATATAATTGTCTCAGTTATAATCAGTATACCAAATGATCAATAACTGCTAACACATACAATATGCAGTCAGCAATAATCAGAACTGCACACATCTTCCTGACTTCTGTCTATAGTAGAATATCAGATGTACATTCAGAGCCAAAATATTTCACAGAATTATTTGTAGCCCTATCCTCCATCAACAGGTAAAAGGTACTGTTGTGTCTTGTTTTGAAACTGCCCCTATCCCAGTTCAGAAACTGAATTGCAGTAACTTTTGACATGTCATGCTTCTATTTATTTTGTTTTCTTTACATTTTTCTGTGTGTGTGTGTGTGTGTGTGTGTGTGTGTGTGTGTGTGTGTGTGTGTGTTCTTTGTCCTCCAATAGATTTGTGTAAATTTCCCATAATGGACGGTGATTCAAAAACAACCTCGGAGCGAATTCTGCTGGAACCGTACAAGTATTTGCTGCAACTGCCAGGTGAGTCTCTTTTTCATTATCATTGGTGGCTGGGTGGCCTTAAAGTCAGACAGAACACAGTTGCACTTGAAAGATAATCAGAAGCTATGCGCCCGGTCAGCGTGTCCTAAAACAAGACACTACTTTGCATGCTTTTTGTTAGACCACATTCACTTGAAGCTGGCTAAATTTGAAAATGCTGTTTTAACATGTAAATGCTCAAGCTCCCAACAGCTAGAGCTTATTGTCAACTATTTCTCATGGCCATGGATATATTTTCTCATTCAATAAGTTTACATGCAGTTAAAATATTCAGTTGTGCTCAAACCAAGGCAATAAATAAATCCTTATTTTTAAATTTATATTTTTTCGAACATCATGTAAACACCATAATTAGATTTAAATTGGCATAAATCGGAGTATGCATACTCAAAGTAACTGCCCTAGATTATGCAATTGTAAATTGATTTATTTGGGCATATAAGCTAAATAATCGGAGTAAGCCACTTCTGTATGAATTTCCTCACTTGGCAGACTCTCCCTCATTCTCCGATTAAGCAACGCGTCATGTACATTTGGCAAACTGCAGAATCCTATTAATTCCATCCATGTATGTGTCTTATTGGCATTATTGCTGTAATCAGAGAACAGACCAATAATAGGCATATAATGTGCATTTAAACATTTCGATTGCTTGAGCCTTTTGCCGCAGCACTGCATTTGAACTGGAGTCCAAATGTGCAGCAACACTTAGCTGTGTCAAACCCAAAGCACATTCTCAAATATGGGGAGACATTCTTGGATTTTAAAGGTTGGTTAAATTGACACCTTTTGCCACCACCATCATTCTGTGCATGCAACACTACTCTGTACTGCTGACTATGGATAAATCCCTACTTTCAATTTCTTCATGATTTGATCCTGCCTGTATAGTGCTATTTGACTCTCAAAAAATTCAAAATTGTGATCTAAATTTTAGGCCAAATCACCTTAAGTTTCAATACAGCCAAACTTGAATTGTTCTGATTGACACATTTCCTGTTTCTGTTGTCGGATGACTGCATGGGCATAAAGAAGAGCTTTGATCGTAACTGATGTATGCTTCCTCTTAACTGAGGCAATCAGTGTTTCCTGCAGTGAGACCAAGCAAACTGCTGTTTTCTGCTTGCAAAGTTTTATGACAACAGAAACATAAATACAGATCAGCGATGACATCATTGTGTGATCTGCTGTCACTCAAAATGAGCGATTACAGAAGGAGGTGGAAGGAACCAGAAAGTTGATTTTAATTACATTGTGATGTTTCTGAAAAGCTGTTTTTGGGTGCGCAAAAAAACACCCACTTACTGTGGACAGAAGGTCAGAATATAGAGGAAAAATGCATTTTGTAATGTGGAAAGTGGAAATTAAGAGATCATTTCCCTGTATTAGCCATTGTTTTCTTGCATTAGTCACTTTAACGACATCATGACAATCATTACACAGTAGGATCAACAGCAGCTAGATTTCAGTTTGAGCATGAGAAAGAATTTGTCTTAAAAGCTGCATAGACTTTTTCCTTTTTTTTTTTTTTTTTTTTTTGTATTGAATTTTGATTGGTCACTTTCTGTTGATGGAGAAGTGGAGCCTGTTTACCCAAAGTTTATTTGGGTAAGTAGGATGGGTCTGCTGGGGCTCGCCTAGCTGGCATGGGTTGTTTATCTGCAGCCTCACTGTGATATTCAGGTTCATCATATGAGCTGATTTTTACATCCTGTATAGTGCAGCTTTAACCTTTACATGTTCCAGTATTTCATAACCTAGATGATTCTGTCAAAGTTTTGGCTAATGTAGGTTAGCATAACATTATACTTAAAGGACCATACCTGCGATCATTCTTGTTTGAACCTAATATATTCAATTTTCGTACATGTTAGGTTGCTAACAATCATTTCCCAAAGGATAAAACTGTATTTCAGCTTTCCTGATATTTTGCAAAAGCTTTTAGTCTTTCAAAATCAAATATTCAAGCGATACACCCACCTTAAAAATAAATGTTTCGCCTACTAATAGTTACGCAGTCTTATGAAGTAATAGTCATTTAAATTTTTCAGTACATGCAGGTCTTCTTTTGGGACTATATTCCCTGGTGGAGACATACATTCACTCTGCTCTTTTTATTGCTTTTTATACAGTCACTCCGCTTCTTTTTATTTTATAGCTTAAACGCTAAAATTACGTAACTTCAAAAAAAACCTGAATACACGTCTTGTTCACGATGATGGATTATCTATCCCAAGAACGTTTCAAGTATCAACAAGTTGATTTTAATAGCGTACCAGAATTAACTGAAACCAATGGAGGTCTGGAAGGTAAGAAAACATTTTTTAAGTCACCATTCCAGTAGTATGCTTTGGGAAATGATTGTCAGTAACCTTACGTGTATGAAAATTGAATATATTAAGCTCAAACATGCATGAGCGCCGGTATGGTCCTTAACTACTGTCATTGTTGAGAATGTTTTGTCTGCTGGAAAAAACCGTATCGTATAAATATGGGGTGAAGGAAGCATGAGTTAATGATTGATCTTGAGCTACAGTTTATTGTGATACTGTATATTGTGATACAAATATGACAGCATGTTCTGTTTTTGGCGCTGAGCTTTTCCCTCAGTAGCACTTTTATTGCCTAACTGTTCTGCTCTCTTGGCTGTTTAGCCTTTTGCTCCTTAATGGCTGCTTGACATTTAAATGATGCACGTCTTCATATTGCTGTGTGAAGTAAAACAGCTCAGCCTTCATGCGTTTTGTCACTATTATCTCAGCTGTCACAAAACTGGAAACTTCAAAGCTTTGCATAATGCAGGAAATAAACACAGCATCTTGTTGCTGAAATAAATGTGCCTGATTCCTGCTTTTTAAAACATATATATGTTTCCATTTTAGGATGCATTTTTCTTCTGAGTTGCATATTTTGTGATTTATCTTAGATGACTCGCATGAATCCTGTGTGGTGTGGTTGTGTTGTTATATGGTGATGGAATTGTGAATTACTTACTTGATTTAATTTTTAGACCATTTATTTGCTTATTTTCCTTCAGTTGTTCTGGTCAGGTCACATTTCATGTTTCCCTATTAAAAAAAAAAAAGTTGCCCATCTGGGTCAACCAGAAGTACCTCTGCAGTGCAAAACACACTGATAATGGATGAATGGAGTCCAAATGTGAATACCAGCATCAACAAACACAAAGCAGTGAATCTTGATGTTTAGTTAGACTCAATTAATTAATTACAGAGCAAGCTGGAGATTTTCAGCAATGACACTCGTGTGGAAAGTACAAATAAAGTTATCTTTCTATTTTCACACAAGTGAAGTTTTGGGATCGTCTTTGCATCGTAAAATCTGCATTTTTAATTGACTTGATCTTTTGTTTTGTTTTTCTCTCTTCGTAGGAAAACAGGTGAGGACAAAACTTGCCCAAGCGTTTAACCACTGGCTTCATGTTCCAGAGGATAAACTGCAGGTGAGAACTCAAACCGCTTCAAGCCTCTTAATATTCAGAGTTGCCTGACATGTATTGTTGCCGACAGGTCCAGGAGGGTGAAATGATACTGCGTTCAGTGTGGATAAGCAATTTATTTCCTAATGCAATCAGAGCCTTCTGTCAGCTGAGTCACTTCTAACTGAATGCAGGTCTGCAACCTGGCGTTAGAGTGCAGAGCATTCAGGATTTATGAGAGAAAGTTTCTCATGCAGCTGAGGATCAAGTGGAATGGATAAAAGAAAAAGACAGAGCAAGGCATAAACTGTTCCTTCTGCACTGTTTCTGTTTGGTCTGTAAGCATTTACAGCTTTTCTGCTGATGTCATAATTGTTGGCGATAGCTGTGTTTTCTTTAAAGCCACATTACACACTTGTGTTTCATAAAACTTACCAACTTTATGTGTTGACAGATGTTTAACAGCATCGAAACAGGACTTTTAAGGTAGAGCATCATACTTCAGTTACAGATTACAGCCATCATAAGTAGATAATGGCTGGACTTGACTGCTTGGAGAACGATATTTTGCTTCCATGTATGCTGAGTGTGTATTATGGTAGTGACAATAAAGAATCTTGAATCTTATAGGACCATACTGTCCATTTTGCATGTTTGACCCTAATATTTTCATACATGTTACGTTACTGACAACCATTTCCCAAAGGATAAAACCGTATTTCAGCTTTCCTGATATTTTGCAAAATCTCTTAATCTTTCAAAATCAAATATTCAAGTGATACATCCACCTTAAAAATCAATGTTTCACCTGCTAATAGTTACTCAGCCTTATGGAGTCACAGTCGTTTAAATTTTTCGATAAATGCAGGTCTTCTTTTGGGAGTTGTGACGATATTCCCTGGTGGAGACATACATTCACTCTACGCTTTTTATTGCGCTTAAACGCTAAAATTACGTAACTAAAAAAAAAAAAAAAAAACCCTGAATACACTTGTTGTTCGCGATGATAGGTTACCTATCCCAAGAATGTTTCAAATGTAAAGTTGATTTTAATAGCATACCAGAATGAACTAATGGCGGCCTGGAAGGTAGGAAAAAAAATGAATTCACCATTCCAGTAGTATGCTTTGGGAAATGATTGTCAGTAATGTTACTTGTATGAAAATTGAATATATTAGGGTCAAACATTCAAAATGGCCGCTATGGTACTTTAAAATCTATAAGTTTTTTCCACCAAATTCAGCATACTATCACTAAACTATAACACGCTGATGCTTTTGAAAGTAGTATTTGTGAAACTGACTTACAGTATGTGAATAGTATATCCATCCATTGGCCTAAAAATCAAGGTGTTTAACTTTGGTGTTTAACCTGGAATCCTGACCTCTGCGAAAGTGTTCATAACTTTTTACATTTGCTTCTAGTTTTCAGGTGGGAAAGGCTCTTATTTATGAGGTAGCTTTAATTTTTGCTGATATTCAGTTATCCAATAATTAGTCAGTACTTTTATCTGATTAAGTGGTGACGCATTTCAAACTTTAATAATAAGGTTAAGAGCACCTCTCAAAACAAGGATGAAAAGTGTTATTTCTATAACGAGAAAAGAAGCAAGTTTTAGGGAGCTAAAAATAAAAACCAAATGAAGTGTAGCGCAGCAGAAACATAATGGCTGTCAGCAAACTTATTCACAATCCAATTAATTGGAAGCATTCTGAAATTGTGCGTGTTCATGGATTTATTAAAACAGTTGCCTTGTGCACTAAAATTGGATCTTTTTTTTTTTTTTTNATTTTTTTTTTTTTTTCATGCGCTTCCTCTTCTGCTTTTAGGCATTACATCATGTAGCAGATTCTTCCACAGTCAGTGGGCTCATACTGAAAAGGTTCAGTTATCTCTGCCTCTTTTGCCCATCCAGTTAAACATACAAAAGATAAAAATATCTTGGATGTAGTAGTGAAAGAAGCTGAACCTAAAAGAATGATTTCTGATTTGGGTCGGGATTAATGTTCTTTTAAAGGACCATCCATCCATTCATCCATCCATTTTGCATGTTTGAGCCTAATATATTCAATTTTCATACACATAAGATTACAGACAATCATTTCCCAAAGCATACAAGTGGAACAGTGAGTTAAAAACGTTTTTTCCTACCTTCCAGACTGCCATTGGTTTCAGTTCATTCTGGTATGCTATTAAAATCAACTTGTTGATACTTGAAACGTTCTTGAGATGGATAATCCATCATTGTGAACAATATGTATTCAGGTTTTTATTTGAAGTCACATAATTTTAGCGTTTAAGTGCAATAAAAAGAGCGGAGTAAATGTATGTCTCCACCAAGGAATATAGTCCCAAAAAAAGACCTCCGTTCATTGAAAAATTTAAACGAAACATTGATTTTTAAGGTGGGTGTATCGCTTGAATATTTGATTTTGAAAGATTAAGAGATTTTGCAAAATAACAGGAAAGCTGAAATATGGTTTTATCCTTTGGGAAATGGTTGTCAGTAACCTTACATGTGTAAAAATGGAATATATTAGGCTCAAACATGCAAAATGGGGGGTATAGTCCTTTAATTTAGAACACATTCTTCCTAGTTTACTCTGGCCTTTCTATTGTCTTTCTCTTCATATCAGTTTCTATCCACTGTTTCCGCTTACATTCTGGGCACTTCCTTGTTGTGTTTGTGCATGTTGACCATGTGACACCCTCCCCTCCCCTCCAGACTGCTCAGATGACTGTCTGAGCAAGTGAAAGACAGCAAGCTGTGAAAGGCAGCAAGAGGCAAAACTGCAAAAAGACAGCAGTCTGCTTCCTGCTAAACATAGCGAACTCTGCTCAATGCTGAAAGAAGGATGTGCCCGTAGTATTTTGGTTGTGTGTGTGTGTGTGTGTGGGGGGGGGTCTTTGTCCAATGACCGTATTCACGTACCTGAACTACTAATACGTCCCAGCTTTTTTTTTTTCTCTCTCTATAGAGAATTCAGCTCTTGCACCATAACATTTTTCTGTCATCTGCCCTTCTCTCTTCTCCCCTTAATATTCCCCTCCGTCATCTCAAAACAGCAAAAAATCAATCCTAATAGATTCTGGCACCTAAGCTGCCAGTACACAGCTGTTTTTAGAATGCAGCGCTATCAAACCCAGTTTGTGCCCAGAGAAAGTGGGGTTGTGTTTCTTTCTCTGTGCTCGAAATTGTACACATCAAGCACTTTACTCGTTTTATATAATCCATTTTCAGTCCGAGTGTTTTCTTTGTTTGATTGGAAGAGCTGAAATCATCTTTTTTTTTTTTTTTTTTTTTTNTCCCCCCCCCCCGGCCGTTTTAGTTTTGTCTTCAAAGTCAGATGGAGGACTGAACACTTTGCCAAACAAGTGAGTCGAGAGTGAAATTTATTAGCTGGAATAAGAAAAATGTTTCAAATCTAGGTGTCTCAGAATTCCTCAGCATGGTGGTGCTGTCAGGTTTTAAAGTGTGTTACCTACATATTTACCTCTGCCAAGCAGGCCGTGTTTTCACCCGCCTGTTTGGTTGTTGATTTGTTTGTTAGCAGGATCATTAAAGTTACAAACTGATTTTGACAACAGTTGGGGAAGGGTGGAGCACGGCCCAGGGAAGAGCTTATTACATTTTGGTGTGAATCTGGATCCAGTGGCTGATCAGAAAGTTTCTAAATGGTTTCTTAACTTTGTGAGATAGGGCTTTTTTTCTCTCCATGTTTTCATAAGTTTCTTCAGAAGCAATGCACCAATCTCAACGAAGAAAATCAGGCATATTTGTACATCAGTAGGTGCAATGTGGCCCAGATCTGGGTAAGGATCCAGATCTTGAGGACTTAAATATGCTTGGATAAGGACATCAATAGAATTGCCGCACAGTAACAATTATGGATTGAAACATAACAGCCTCTAATGTGTAGCTGAATTGATGCTGATTCAGTAGCATGCAAACAGCTTTTTATATTTAATACTTACAGATAGATCCAGAAAAATATTATGTTTTTTGAAGTCATTTCTTTCTTTTTAGGATAAATTTTGTTGAGGCTTGTTCAGCCTGGGTAGAGTTTTGCTCTCTAGTTTTAATACTGTGCGCTAAAACTGCAATAATGAATCTCCTGAGATTCTCCTGCTTTTTTTTTTTTCTTCACTGCATGTCCCTGATTGCCTCCGAGCAAGAGATCACAGAGAGCTTCCCATGCAAACCCACAGCTCCACTCACCCAATCCACTCACATTACGTATTCCTCAGCGCTGAATGAACAGATTGACAAATTCAGATGACTGATTTGCATCTCTGCTTTGCTTCTGTCAGAATATATGTATTTGTTTTTAACCATTTAGGATGTTTTGGTTTTTTTTTATGAAGGAGTCTCAACACAGTTTGCCCGTGGAGATCAGGACACTGACTTCATTACAATAACACGAGCATTGTGGCCACCGAACAGTACGATCCTGTGTCCAGTGACGAGGACATGGAAACTAATCTGAGTTTCCTCAGCCCACATGCCTTTACAGAATGCTAAATGCTGAGCATGTCAGATCCCATCAGGCTTTTTGGTTCAACAGGTCTCCCTTTGTCTTGAATGTTTTAAAACCCTCTCAAATAGTGGAATCGTGGTTCTCCAGTGAAGCTTAGTTTGTGCTGTCGCGGTTAATGATAGTCTTCCTTCCTGAGACGCTCAATTGAGGCCTCAATTTAAAATATCATTGGTTTGTGAAGGAGCAATAAACTCCTCAGCCTCTTTAGAGGAATTATTGAGTTTTATTTACCAGTCGTGTCATGTCAGCCGTCCTCTCACTCCTAATTTGTTTCAGCATGGATTCATTCATTCATAGCCTAAAGCTTCCACGGGGCTAACATTAGAGTAATTTATATGCCGTTTAAAATGAATGAATTAACAAAAGGAGCAATCTGAGAACCAAAGTGGCCTTTTGATTTATTTTTTTCATTACATACCGCTACATTTCATTACTGAGTTCTTGACACGTTCAGCTCAGGAGACATTTGTTCCATGAGGGTAAAATGAGAAGCTTCTGTGGAGCTTTGCCTTTGCCTGATCAGTTTTGTTGATGTGGATTTGTTGGCAGTTTCATACTATGACCTACATTCATATGGAAATCACAGCCCAATCACTCTATTATTCAGCAAGACACCTGCCAAGCTTTCTTTAGGCATCATTTCTTACAGTACAGTAGTCTAGATACACCGTAACAATGTAGTCCTGCCTCACGTATCAAAGCTTTGGCTCCCCCCACAGCTCCCTCTGCCTCCCTCTCTGAGGAGCAGCACTGTAAACTCTTGCTGAACCCATCATGCAGACTGAGCGCTCCCTTGTCATCATTAGCACAGTGGCTGCCAAGAAGTCGCCGCCATGGAAACAACTGTGCCTTCACGTAGACGGTTACGGCGACAGTTGTACGCGGTCTTGTTCTTTTGCCTTTTTAAAAAAAATCAAAACCCCATCTGTGCTTCTCCGCCATGCAGAGCGGAGTGAGGGTTAGGGAAATCCCCGACACACACACTGTGCAAATCAGTGGTTTTGTGACCTTTAGCAGGTTGGCCTCCTCTTGTTCTCTTTGACAATGCAGAGAGCTTCACTTTTATCCTCTTCTTGGCTGGCGTGCTTTAATTTGAAAACATGCTGTACTTGTCATTCATGGGAATGTCTGTCGCCTCGGGCTCATCGAGTCTCTCGTAGGATTTCGAGTTTTTGAGTGACTGATGCAGACAGAGCCAGATTATAATGGAGCTGCTTCCACGACAAGTCAGCTGTGGTCTGAGTGACAGGTCAACATATCAACAGATCAAGTAGAACAAATTAACATTCTTACTGCCACAGCGTAAGAATGTTAATTTATTACAGGTTTTATCATTACTTGGATCAGGTGGGAAATTATGAAAACAGCAGATTGCATGCCAGATTGTATGTGTAAATGTATTATGATTTCTTTTTTGATCATGTTCCAACAGATAACAGGACATCTTTTTTTTGAAACTATATTTACACTGAGCTGTTCCAGACAACTGAGAATTTAGGAATGACAGAATCAGATGGACATGATCATTAGTATTCCTGTGGGACACGTGAAGAACTTTTCAGTCAGACAGAGAGCAGACTCAGCGTTTGTTGGTCTTGTGCCTGTGTATCTAGTCCCTCTAATGCCAAGCTCAGAATTTAGGATTTTAGTGCAACATTTGTAGTTGCAGACATATTTTTCTGATCTGCAACAAATACGCTAGAGCCAAGTCGCTGTTCTTGCCTGTTGCCAATGCTCGTGAAGTCTGAGCACTTCAGAGATGCATCCTGACCCAGCCTTGGAGCCCAGACAGGCAGTTTCAAGCACATTTGGAATTATTGGAGCAAAAATCTGAGACTCATTTTTAGTAGATCTACGACAAGTCACCGGAATGGCAACAGGCCAATGAGAACATGAGAGGAGGTGGAAGCGCTAAAAACAACAAGGCTCCTCCACATTCTGACATTCTGCCTCTTTCTTTTCCTGAACAATAACACAAATGCACCACTTAAACTGCAAGCAGCGCCTCCTCGTTTCTGTCCACATTTGCAAAATCAGCGGCTTCTTGCATGTTTTTAATCTCTGCATGCATGTTTTCACTTCTGACATGAGGCTTGATGAATACTCAGATGTTGGTCATCTCCTCCCAAATGGCAGATCTTACAGTTTGTGCCTCTGTGCTCTGTCATGTAGTGTAGTTTGCGTAATTTGAACAGTTAAGCTATTGTGAGATTCCTGAAGTCGTTTCAGACCGGTTTGTGCCTGCCCACAACTGACTTGGCTGTTCCAGCATTATTTCCCCTCAGTATATTGAATTCAGCGCACTCCCTTTGTTGTGGAGAGGCTTTGCATTCTTAATGGATCACTGATTGCAGCTCTGGCAAATGGAGTGAGTTTCTGTATCAATAACTTCTGATAATCAGTGAAGGCCGACAGACCAGTGAAGGCATCAGGTACTCGAGGAGCAGAATTATACAGCAGCAGCCCAACTAGAATTGGATCCGTTGGAGAGCCCAGATACTCCAACAGTTAAAAGTTGGTGCTTGTTTTTGGTTTGATAGCTGCTGTTTTTTGTTTTTTTTTTTGGAGGTTTTTTCTCCTCGTTACCTGAGGCCGCTGCTGTTGCTGATGCAAAGTGCATTTCTTTTCTTGATTGCACACTTGTTCTTTCATTCTGACAAGAGTTGGAATTGACCAAGACTCCGCTTGTAATCAATCTTTGAATCCTTGAGTATTTTTCTGGCTGCACGATCGGGCAGTTTTTCAACGTTTATTCTGAATATTAAAAAGTATGTGAAAAATGAAGGTAGAAAATGAAAATGAAATTGGGGTGGAAATGGGGAATATAAAATAGAATGCACAGTTGAAGTGTTTTTTTAAAACTACTTTGAGGAGCTGTGCTGCATCATTAGAAGCTTGTTTGCATTCACTCTGCTTCTTTTTGTATTAATGGAAGCTGTCAGTGAGCCATCTTCACCGACGTTACCCTAAATTAACAGCAAAATTTTCATCTGACTAGAAAGCAACAGCTTTTTGGTGTGTGGGGGAAAAAAATAAAATCTGGGTGTACACAGTGATTAAATTTTTCCTTTTTTTAAAATAATTATGTAGATATTGTTTGGCAAAAAATCAGTAACAAGCATAAACAATTGGTCTTAATGGACCATACTGGTGGTTTTGCATGTTTGAGCCTAAATACTACCTTAATCCATGTTAAGTTACTTCCAACCATTTTCCAAAATATAGTACTGGAGCGGTAAATATTTGAATTGTTTTTCCTACCTTCCAGGCAGCTATTGATTTCATTGTATGTCAGTACGTGATTAAAATCAACTTGTAGAGACTTTAAATATGCTTAAGAGAAATAATCCACCACAGCAAACCACACGCCATTGTTATTTTTTGTTGACGTTACTTAATTTAACCAATCCAGTACAGAGCTAAAACAACCATACACTCCACATGCAACCATGTGTGTTTGCAGGCAAAACATTGTGTTTTCAGGTGGGTGTGTCGCCTCCGCATTTGATTTTGAAAGATTAGGAGATTTGGCAAAATAACACAAACTAAAATATGGTTTTATCTATTGAAAAACAGTTGGCAGTAATGTAACACATGTGGGCGGCATTTATTGGGCTAAAACGCACATAACAACTGGCATGGTCCTGTAATCATATTAACTTTTCTCGTTACGCTAATCTTAGCTTTACACACACACGCAGCTCACTGAGGTGACAGGGTGTGTGAGTTTCAGGGCCCTATTGAGGGGAGGGTTGTGTTTGGACTGGCTCAGAGTTGGCCCCGTGCCTGACCCTCTGAGCCTCTCTTTGTGCCCCCCGGCCCCCCTCACAAACAGCTTTCAGTACCAGGCCTCACCACTTTAAATCAGCGAGCCACTCCAGCCGGCTGCACGGCCAGCTGAGGCCTGCAGACACCTGATGGCTGCTCTGTGCTGAATGTGGACTCCCGCGCCATCTGAACTCATTTTAATTGAAGGTACGCCCACTCCTGCTTGGCTGGTGTGTAAGGTTGATTTTGGGGGGTGGGGGGTCATGATAAAGCAATTGGAGTGTATCGATAACACCCCACCCTGTGGCTTGTAACATGACATCCAGCCCACATCATTCTTCTTTTTTGGAGGAGGTGAAACGCGCTCTGACCAATGGAGTGTTGTTTCCTCCAATTCATCTGCCCATTTCCCCCCCACATGTTCTCAGTGGGGCACAATATCTGGATTTTACACTCAGCCAGATTAAAACCTGCAGCTTTCTTGTCAGAATCTAACTGACTTTCTAAAACTTGCTCCAGTCCAGCTGAGCTCCACATTCTCAGTCTGGCTGCCAGGTTTGTTTTTTTTATCCACTGTGTCTCACTTATGAAAACACTTAAGCTAGTGCACACGTAAGTGTAGGCATGGCACCCTCTGCTGGTCATTAGCTGTAATGCAAAGGTTGAGTAGAGATTCAAAGTCCCTGACTGTTTGGTGTTACATGTTATAAACTAAGCAAAGTGAGTTTCTTTAAAATATTTTCTTGGCATAGCATTGTAGCACTTCACGAATATTCACAGCATAAGAAACACATTTCAGACACAATGCGATTTTGCATATTTAAATACAATAAATACTACCACGTACATGTTAGGTCACTGACTACCACTTTACAAAAGATAAAACCACATTTTAGTTTTCTTGTTATTATTATCTTGTTAGCCAGATTCCCTAATCTTTCCAAATCAAATGTTCAGGTGATACACCCACCATAAAAATTTCATGTTTTGCCTGCTAACACTTAAACATGATTATTACAACATGGTCATTTTAATTTTCAGGAAAAAAGCCATCTTTTCTCCTGGGATTACATTTCCTGGCAGAGATATATATCATCTTCCATACAGCTCCATGTTGGATTGGTTAAATAAAGTTACTTTGAGAAAAAGCTAAATAGACATGGTGTTTGCTGTGATGGATTATGTATCTCGAGTACATTTCAAGTCTCTGCAAGTTGAGTTTTATAGCGTATTGGAATGAACTGAAACCAGTGGCAGTCTGGAAGTTGAAATAAAGTCTTAAGTTTTCCCGCTAAATGTAGTATATTTTGGAAAACAGCTGTCTGTAAAGTAACATGTACGTGATTTGTATATATTGCGCTCAAACATAAAAATTAAAAAAAAAAAAATCACCGGTATTGTCCTTTAAGTGTTGTCAATGTATTGTTGGAGAGTCTCACTGTCCGGTTTGTTTGTGTTGAGGTGATCACTGAAGTGACAGAGATGCTGCACAATGCCAGCCTACTCATAGACGACATCGAGGACGGCTCCAAGCTGAGACGAGGTTTCCCGGTGGCCCACAGCATCTACGGCGTTCCCTCCGTCATCAACTCCGCCAACTACGTCTACTTCTTGGGGCTAGAGAAGGTGCTGACTCTGCAGCACCCTGAGGCTGTGAACGTGTTCACCCGCCAGCTGCTGGAGCTGCACCGGGGCCAGGGCCTGGACATCTACTGGAGGGACACCTACACCTGTCCGTCTGAGCAGGAATACCGTAATATGGTGCTGCAGAAGACCGGGGGACTGTTCGGCCTGGCCGTGGGTCTGATGCAGCTCTTCTCGGACTGGAGCCAGGACCTGAAGCCCCTCCTGGACACGCTGGGCCTCTTCTTCCAGATCCGTGACGACTATGCCAATCTGAGCTCGCGAGAATACAGCGAGAACAAGAGCTTCTGCGAGGATCTGACCGAAGGCAAGTTCTCCTTTCCCACCATCCATGCCATCAAGTCGCAGCCGGAGAGCACGCAGGTGCAGAACATCCTGCGGCAGCGCACGGAGAACATGGACATCAAGCGATACTGCGTGGACTACCTGGAGAAGGTAGGCTCATTCGCCTACACCCGTCAGACTCTGCGGGACCTGGAGGTGGAGACGTACCGGCTCATCAGAGAGTTCGGGGGGAACCCTCAACTGGAGAGTCTGGTCAAATTCCTGAGCAAAATGCATCACGAAGCCGAAGCAAAAGCAGACGCTGATGCTGAGCCGCATGCCAACCAAAACCAATGACCTCATCCACCCAACCATTTCACTACCACACACACACTCAGGACACTGACTGTCACATGAGCCTGTCCACAACTGTAATTATTATTTAGAACGCTTTAGTCATGTTCTGTGTATTTTTTTTTTTGTCTTTCTTGTTGGGTTTGGGGTTGCTAGAGCCTTAAAGTTAAGTATATTGTGTGTTCTAAATTCACTCTATAACACAGTTTTTATGTGTTTTGCCTTTTACCTTCATTATGTCAACTTTTAAAGAACTCTGAAAAATGAGCTTGATAAAATGCACCTTTAATACAATCCATTGTTTTGTTTTTGTTTTTTTTTTAAGAGTCTCAGTAGTCAGGTCAACACATGTAATCTTTCAATTTACCTGAAAATCTGAAAATCCTCCAAGCATGAGATACAAAGTTTTCATTCAGTTAGCAACACGGTGCATCAAAACTGATGATTGATACAAATACAAGACTGTATGGATTCAGTTTTTACAAGAATTTTATTCCTGACGGTCTGCAGAAAGCTCTTGGACAGAAGCATTTAGACGATAAATTCCTGTATGGAGACTGGAAAAACTTGAAAAATTAATAATACAGGCATTGTTCATTGGCTGCGAAAAATGCCACTAGTGTATTTTAGTGAGAAACATGGAAAGTTAAGGGCTTGAACTAATGATGCATTTCTAAAAATCCTAGCTGCAACTTTACCCCATCAGCTCCAGCTATACGGAAAACAAAATGCAATCATGTTACATAAACTCCTTCAATTAACCATTAAACTGTAATGCTTGCTGCAGAGAGCTTTGACTGCGTCGGAAAGCTTTGAGATGGAGAAGCAGCCCCAGATTTTGCCTTTATCATCTGCTTGCTTCCTTCAAGAGTTTAACAAAGCACATCACAAAGTTTTTATAACCAGTCTGAGTCTGTGATATGTGCAACAACAGTGAAAGTGGAAGAAAAATGAATTTTAATAGATAAAAGTTTGTACGGTTTCATGTTTGGGCTTCTGGAAATGAGAAATAAGATGACAACAAAGCTCAGAAAGCTTCCTTTAGATATGCACAATGCTGCATATCTTCTTTTTTTTTTGCTTTTACCACCAACTAAAAACTGTTTATCTGGGGCTAAATGAATACTGGGTGTATTATTTTTCTATGATCCCTATTAAAAAGATATGTGTGTCTTGAATACGTTGGTGTGATTTTGGGATTCTCAAACATGATGCTGCCAGAGTGCCAATCCTGTAGTAAATCTCCTTACAGCTCAGTAGTATATTTCTTATGTAACATGCATGTCATTATCTGCTTCTTATGGTTTGCTGTGAATGGAAACTCTGCTGGTCCAGGTTGAAAACTATTTTTTTTTTTTTTTACATATTCAATCGTATGTGCGCTTATTCACATCTACCAAATAAGATCTTTTAAATAAAGTGTGGGATTGTCAAGCATAATAAATTTGTATCTTCCTGTTAGTTTCAGATTGTCTTCTGAACATCCATTCATTCTCTAGATGAAATGTTCTCAGACTTTTTGAAGTACCGCCTTTGAGAAAAACAAGTCCTGTGTACCACCTCACCAACAAGCCACCAACTCTAAGAAAAATTACAAAAAAACAACTTGCTGTACAGCATACCGTAAATGCTTGAAGAGTGATCGGGGCCTTTATTTCCCTCAACTGCAGAGAGAACCAGGCTTTTATTAGAGGCAGGCCTTTATTTCTAATTTTAAGCTATATAATCTCCATGTTTCTCACCAAAGGTTCCTGCAGCTGTGTTATTTTCCTTTCAAACAATCTGGGAATGATGAGTGTGGTGCCATGCTAAATGTAAGAGCATCCCTGTAAGGGCTGTTTATGGATGTGTGGTGTGAAGCAAAACCAGAACTGAAACTAGAGCCTTGTAGCCGGCTTTCAGCGTGTCCCACCACCGCTGGACGAACCCATAACTGCAAAAAAACCCACTTTACAAGGGAGAAGCATTTCAGTGTGAACATGCCTCCAAGCAGCTTTTTTTTTTTTTTTTNCTTTTTTTTTTTTTTTTCATGTTCATTTTCATCTACTTTACCCACTTTTACGGGTTGGTGATGACAGCGGAGTTGGTGATGGCTCACTCCTTGCCGGGGTTGGGCTCCATGTTTACAGCTTTGTTTCACGTTGATGACTGCGCCTTCAGACTGAAGGGACGACAGCTGGAAAAAACTTTAAAGCTATGGACTTTAAAGGACTATTTCAGACGTAGCTGCTGTTATCTGGTGACAGCAGCAGATTACACTAATATTTGCCTGGGCCAGTAGCAGACATACACCAAACCCAGCCTTTATTTGAGACCGGCCTTTATTTCATCCTGCCAACTTCGCCCTCCCTGGCTATAATTAGATATGGCCATTATTTGGATATTGGTTTTTATTAGAGAATTTACGTATTACAGTACAAATACAGAAACCATTTCTTAAACCAAATTTATTTGTGAATAAGTTGCCACAATAACACATTTCCATAGATTTCAATTGTTTTGATCCTCTACAGCAGGAGTATACAAATCTTACGATACAATACAAATAATACAATACAAATCTTAAAGGTTCACAAAGAAAAATTTTCAATAAGACAAAAGTCCATTTATTAAAGTCAGTCAACCCAGGGTCAGGTTGGGATCCCAGTTTTTTTTTTTTTTTTTTTTTTTTTTTTGAGGGGGGGAGGAACGAAACCAGCTGCGCTGTCAACTCTGTGGGACATTTGGTTTAACTTTGCAGTGGAGAAAGCAGAGAAGTTTAACTTGTTACATCGCAGCGATGTCCCACAGATAATACAAATCATACATATGAAAAGTATAATTTGCTCAGAGTCTGGAGACACTCGTGCTTCAGTCCAGATCCAGACCAGAGTCCGGATTTTGAGGATGACTACAGAAATTTTCAGTCATCTGGCATAACACTGAGGGGTTGCTTCAACTACCATTGGTGGTATGCATAACACAGTTTGAGAAGTTGAAGAGGAAGAGGTTTTTCTATATCCACTTATCCTGTCCATGGGCGGCTGGCACTTATCCCAGAATTCATTGGAGTAAAGTTAGGATTCACCCTGCATCGCTTGCAGACAGCCATTCACACCTACGAATGTCTGTTTCACCCAACCTTCACATCTTTGGACTGTGGGAGGAACCAGAGCACCTGGAAAAAAAAATCCATGGGGGAGGACGTACTAAATCCACACTGACAGGTCCCAGTTGGATTTGAACCTAGACTTGTTCTCTGAGCTGCCAGTCCTAACCACTCTGCCAACTCTGAGCTGAGGAATTAGGGTGAGGAATTGTGCTGTTCTGCAGATAAATGCTGAAAGCTACTGAGCGCGCTGGCGTAACTAGAAAATCAAGCTGTGACTAAAACGTTTGTGTGTTTCTGCCTTTCACGGTCGTCGTCCATTTACTCAGACCAACACATTTAATCCAGCTGGCTTTTGATGGGATCAGGCTCTGAGCAGCCCCCCCAACCACCACCACCATGCATGCACCATGCACACACTTAAAGGACCACACCGGCGATTGTGCATGTTTGAGCCCAATATATACAATCCACACACACGTTACACTACTGGCAGCCATTTCTCAGAATATACTACTTTAGCAGCAAATATTACAACTTTTTTCCCCTAACTTCCAGACTCCATTGGTTTCAGTTCATTCCAGTACATTATTAAAATCAACTTGTAGAGACTTGAAACATGCTTCAGGTACATAATCCATCACAGCAAACATTACGTCTGTTAGGATTTTGCTGCAAGCTGCACAGAACACAGTGTATGCCTCCTCCAGGGAATATAGTTCCAGGAGAAGACGGCTTTTACCAAATTTAAATGAGCGTCCACAATTGTGCATAAGTGTTAGAAGATGAAACATTAAACTTTAAGGTGGGTGCATCACCTGAAAAATGTAATTTTGAAAGACTGGAGGATTTTTAAAAAATAACAGGAAAATTTAAATATGGTTTTATGTTTTGGAAATTGGTTATAATGCACCGTATGTGAGGGTTGTATTATGTTGGGCTCAAACATGCACAATCACCAGTTCTTTACACGCATGGCCTTGCATTACAAATACTCACCCATCATTAGCCATACACACACAATCTGCTTTTTTCCCTGTAACAACAGATCCGTGAGTGTATTTTCCAAGCATCCTATAGCCTGGCTGAGGTTAGCTGGCTGATGTAAGCCACAGGCTTTGTTTTCAAGGACCTTGATGGAACACTCACACAAGGTGGTTGCCATGGATGTGGTACTTTACTGCCTTTTTTTTTTTTTTTNTTTTTTTTTTTTTTTTGTTTTTTAATCCAAGGGGCTGCTCTGTTAATAGTGTGTAAAACTCTGTTCTGTTAATACCGTAATGGCTGGACAGAGCGCAGCCCTGCAGACAGACACGGTGAGGCCCAAACCTCTCCACCATCCAATTAATTACATGTCTTTCCATTTGAATTGCAACTTCGCCAAAAATACATTTATTCATCAAAATGTCACACTCGTGGAAATTTTAGGTACCGGTCCCTCTTCTAATTTTAATTTTCTACTCCAGGCAGCCACAAGTGTGGGGAAATTTGATGCAAATGCACTGGTGATTTGATAAACAGAAGGACGCGTCAAGTGGCTTTTTTGTGGAGCTGACTTAAGTCCATCACGGTAGTCAAAGTCTCTCGTCATTCTCATTTCTTCTCTCTGTCTAGGTTGACTAGATTGATTTTCTCCACCCACAGTGGCTGAGTTGTGTTTGGCTGAGAGCAAAAAAAAAAAAAAAAAAAAAAAAACAGATTAGCTTTTGTGTGAAGAGCGACACGGCTCACTCATCCTCTGCAAGCTTTGGATTATTTATCACTCAGTTGCGCTTTGCACGATGTGCAAAGCTTCGTCGCGCCCCAATAGATGTTTCATAAATATTGTTGCAGTGACAACATTCTGAAAACATCACTCCTGGGAATGGAAATTGATGCCAAAGTTGTTTGTATGCCACCAACACCGCTGAATGCGACTACATCTGCTTTACAAACCACCATGGAAAAATGTTTCAGGCAAAGGTCAGATTTGTTTATTTAATCCCCGCTACATTAGTATCACCTGAAGACTCAATGGCTTGTGAATTTAAAAAAAAAAAAAAAAAAAAAAAAAAAAAGCATCCTTCAATTTATAACATTTACACCAGAATGCTTATATTCATGTCACTATTCCCAGAACAAAACATGCATAATTTTGCAGGCACTCACTTATTTGGAAAGACCTCTTTACACATTTAAGTCCCACTGGGGGATAAAAAGGAATGAGTAAGTGCTCATTTATTCCCACCTGCAGCTATTATACACAGAACTGTCTTAGTTGAGTTTAAAGGGGACATATTATGCATTTTTTGTTATTTTCTATCATTATTATACAGTAATACAGTAGGAAGTATCTGTTGAACATTGCCAAAGTGTCACAATTTGATGTTCACTCTTATAGAAATGTTATCTGTGTATCCAGACACATTATTATTACATTATTTTTGCCTGTCTGTTTGGTTTTTTGCTGTTATATTGTATTGGTTTGTGTGTCAAAGCACTTTGTAAACTCTGTTTTTAAAGGTGCTATATAAATAAAGTTATTATTATTATTATTATTATTATCTAGATCATGACATCCAATGTCAAGACTTGAATTTACACCTTGCATTAAAAGGTGTTTTCATTATCTGGATTCTACCTGCATGTGACTGGATCTCACTAAGTGGGTTGTAAAGTTATTAAAGTATGTGTTTCCTCTTTGCTCCATCACAACCTTCAGCTTTTTTTTTTCCCTAGAATAACTAATAACTTTTTGTGTGTGTGTCTGTGTGCTAGCTGCAGTTACCCATTTACAGCAAATTACAACTTCTGATTCAAAATAACTTTATTAACGAGAGCAAACAGAGCTGGGAAGATGAGGCGGGGTAGCTTTTTCAACTTGTGGGTGGATTTTATTGTACAAATGTGTCCCAGATGTACAGATTGCATTTACACCAGCTGTGACTGAGAGCTTAACAGAAGTGATCTGCCAGATGTGTCAGATGCATTCTGCACGCATTTACACCTGCATTAACATGTGTTTTTCCCTCTCTGATAAGGTATCTGGATACAAATAGCCATTTAGGGCACAATGTAAATATTGACCACCATAGGTCCTAGACTGCTAGTTTAACATGTTGACATCAATAAGTAAGAGCCCAAAAAGGGAGTGTTTTATCATGTCACAGCTGGCCAATCAGAACAGAGCTTTTCACAGTGGTACTGCAAGGAAGAGGAGAAGCGAATCAAATTGTTTTTGCACATTTACGCATTGAAAATGTTTCAAAATAGACNAAAAAAAAAAAAAAAACTAAAAATGAGAACCTATAAATCTGTAGTTGTCCCCATTAAAACTACAATGACATTATTACTGCACTAACAGCAACCCAAAAACTCAGTCAGCAGACATCATATTATTACCACACATGGCTTATTACATCATGATTGACTAGCTTCCAAGAATCTCATCATCAGACCAACGAGCTAATTCACAATCCTCTCAAGACAGAAAGACTATCACACTAATGGTTCACTAATAACGGAGCTAATTATCTGGCGCAAACACTATCAGCAAATCTGCCATGTTGCTGCAGCGCGGAGAGCAACAGGGGTCAAGCTGGCTTATGAAACTCTGACTCACTCTGAATTTACTTTGTCTTCACTGTGACTCACTTTGTCATTCTCAAAAATGGGCGTAATTTTGCACAACAGCCCTCCATCGAGTGAAGCATTTACCAATCCACAGTTTCACACTTTTCACAGCTGCAGCCTGTTAATGTTTGCAGAAAGGCAGCCGCACCTTTACCAGGCAAAGGCACTGTAGCTGGTATGGAAATGAGAGAAGTGTCGGTACGACTTTAAATCAGGAAAGAGAATGTTGCCCCATTACAGCTGAGCTCTGTCTAATAATATCCCCCCCATTCCTATGAATCAGAATCAGAGTGGTTTTGAATGCTGGGTGTCATGAATAAATGATTTCCTCCTCGTTTTAGCACGCACAGAGGTGGGGGGG